>JASAOO010003313.1:0-39646 GCA_030849075.1 Zelonia costaricensis | reverse complement strand
GGGGGCCAAGAGGAGCACATACACACACGAAAAGAGAGAGAGAAACTCTGGCTGCGGCGTGCCACACTGGTTGAAAAAAGAAAAAACACGCAGGGAGGAGGTGCGCCACCTCAAGGTTTGTGTGTGTGTGTGGTGGGTGTAGAGTTTTGATGTGTGGGCGCGTGTGAGCTTGAGTGAGTGGGAGGGTGAGGGGGAAGGGATCTACGAAGGACATGCGCCTTGAGCCTTCACAGTGACGGTACGCGACCGCAGGGGATCTGAACAAAGACAGCGAGCAAGGGGGGAGAAAGGGGGGAGGAAAAAAAAAAAAAGAAAAGCTGCGCGGCGAGCGTCTTCCTCCGCTCGAGATACGCACACAAACACACATACGCACATTCGCACGCACGCAGACTGCGAGTGAGGTGGTACGGGGGGTGTGAAGGAGGAGGGGAGGGGAGTGCGCAGGGACGCTGACGCGGGCCATGTGATCAGGACCGAGCACAAGCGGCAGCACGAGCAGCAGCCGCGGCGGCACAAGACGCAGAGAGAGAATCGAAGACAGGAACACAGCGCGACAGGCAAACACAGAAATAAGACAAAAGAAAAGGGGAAAAAACAGAAGAAAAACAAACACTTGACGGAGAGAAAGCGCGAAGTACTGTGCAGTGTGTTGTGCTGCGCGTACCTCGGTGTTACACGTCTCATCCAGTCACAAATAGGCAAACACACACACACACGCAACGGGCGCGGGTGAAGGTGGAGGAAAGGAAAGGGGGGAGAAGAGAAGCAAAAGAAGGTGCGGGGAGGAGGACGGACACGCCTCCATCAGGATGCCGAACGGGGGTCCCTGTGAGAAGCGAAAGAAGCGAGAAGGAGGAAAGCACGGTGCCGCGTGGAGAGCCGAGGGCGAGAAGGGAAGGGGGCGGCGGGGGTGCTGGCGACTGGACGGTAGCATGTGGAGGAGACGGGCACCACGCCATGAAAAGCTCGTGATACGCGCCTGCCCACTGCATCAGTCCCGTCATGCGGTCGAGCCCACATGCGCGCACGCTGAAGAGTGCTCGCGTCCACTCACCCACCCAACCTCCCACCCATCGACAGACGCGCATCGAAGCCCAAGAGGAGCGAAACACGAAAAGGCAGAAGGAGAAGTGGAAGGGGGGCAAAGTAGGCACGCAATGGGGAGAAGCGGAGGAGGAGGTGGTGTGAGGGGAGCCCGACAAGACGGCGAAGTCGCACGTACACACACACCCGCACACACACACACACATACACACATGCACATGCGTGTGTGTACGAGCAGAACCCCACCAAAAACACACCAACAGTCACCATGCCGCACTTCATCATCACCATCTTCACCGAGCCCCCCCCCCCCACCACCACCCCCCCATCCCTGCGTCTTTCCCCCCCCTCCTCTCTTTCTTGCCCACCCACGCAGACACACACACACGGGCCGCACACACGAACGCGCCTCACCCGCGAACAAACAGTTGTGTTCATGTGTTCATGTGTTCATGTGTGTGTGTGTTGGTGGGGGAGGCCAAAGGACGGAGCAGGGCGGGAGGGGGTGGAGGTGGAGGGCCTTACGCTGCGGTGCGTGGAGGGGAGGGGGGAAGCTCAGAGTGAGGGGGAAACAAGAAGGACACGCCGATGGGGTATGGAGGAGGGAGAGCCAACAGGGGGACAGGGGGACGGGGTGGGGGAGCTAACGTGCAGATGTCGACTGCCTCGAACACACGACACGTGCCCGGCATCCCAGAACAGTGCTCGTGCAGCGGCCTCTCCCCGCAGCCTCCTCCCCACCTCCCCCGCCTTCTCTGCTCAGTGCGCAGCCCTTCCGTTTAGCCGTCTCGTGAGCTGTGCAGCACGCGCGCACCGCCACGCCGACGTCGTCGCCGCCTGGAGCTTTACTGAAGCTCGCCACGAAGAGAGGTGAGAAGAAAAAAAAAGAGAGAAAAGGCGAAAAGCGAGAAGCGAAGCACACACACACACACACACACACACACAGAGTGTAACTCCCATACACGCGCGTCTCCTCGGGTAGCGTCAAACTGGAAAACAGTACACGCATCACCGCGCGCCCATGGCCCAGCCCTGTTAGACACCGTGTGCGTGTGGCTTGATGTGTTCAAGCCGTGCTCGCAACGACGCCCTTCATCACCTCCACAAACCGGTGACACTCCTGCTCCTTCGTCGCCCATGACGTACACACGCGCACGATACTCGTTCCATCCTGCAGCGGTTCGATTAGGAACGTGCTGAAGTCCTTGCTTAGCAGCGCCAGCCGCGCGTTCGACAAGATCGGGAACAGCTGATTGCTATCCGAGTCCCACGCGAACTTGATGCCGCACTCCTCCATTCCCGCCTTCAAGATCCCTGCCATCTTGTTCGCGTGTGCGCCGAGCTCGAAGAAGAGGTTGTTCTTCATGAGTACCTCGAACTGGATGCCCAGCAGCCACCCCTTCGCCAGGAGCGCGCCACGCTGCTTGACGAGGTAGCGCGCGTTCGGCTTGAGGTCGTCGTTCAGCAGCACGAGCGCCTCCCCGAACATCCCGCCGATCTTCGTTGCGCCGATGTAGAACATGTCCGTCAGACGCGCAATGTCCGCCATGGTGAGGTCGTTCGTGCGACTCGTCAGCGCGGAGGCGAGGCGGGCGCCATCGACGAAGAGGTACAGGCCATGGGCGCGGCAGAACGCGGACAGCTCCTCCAGCTCCTGCTTCGTGTACTGCGTGCCCACCTCGGTCGTGTTGGAGATGTACACGAGCTTTGGCAGCACCATGTGCTCCGAGCGGTTCTCATGCAGCGCGGCCTCGACGTCAGAAACGCGCAGCTTGCCGTCGGCGGATGGCACACCGAATACCTTGTGCCCCGTCGCCTCGATCGCGCCGGTCTCGTGCGTGCTCACATGACCGCTGAGCGTGGCGATCACGCACTCCCACGGGCGCAGCGCCAGCGAGCAGGCGATCAGGTTCGTCTGCGTGCCGCCGGAGATGAAGTGCACGTCCGCGTTGGGCTGGTCAATCAAGTTGCGGATCATGCGGGCGGCCTCGGCGCAGTGGCCGTCAAGGCCGTAGCCGGAGTGCTGGTTGCCGTTGTCACGCATCATCATGTCCAGAATTGCCGGGTGCATCGCCTCGCTGTAGTCGTTCACAAAACTGTACGGTATAGCTGCCGTGACCGTCGGCAGTGCCGTCGTCGTCGTTGGCGTTGACGTGGACATGGCGACCTGCAGATACGCGTTGTGCGTGTATTGCTGGAATCGGGGTGGGAAAGGTGGGAGGGCAAAGGGGGAAGAAAGACGCTGATGAAGATCAGACGCGTGTGGTGACGGCGGTGGCGATGGCACTTGTTGGGGATGCGTGCAGTGGTATGGCAGGCACGCAGCAGGCGACGGCAGAGCGTCAGCACGGCGAAGGCGGACGACAAGGACAGAGAAAAATGGAACGGAAGGGTGAGAAGGAAAGCACGAAAGAGTGCACTGGCAGAAACTCGAGAGCGGGTTTAGTACGCGCGCGGAGAGTTATGTCGATGGAAGCACAGAGGCGATGAACGCTGAAGAGGGAAGAGAGACGTGGTGTGGGAGATGGAAGTTGTGGTCGTGGTGGTGCGTGTACGTGTACGTGCGTGCTCGCTTGCGTGCGGGCGTGCAGCGGGTACCACGGCAAAGAGAAGGGAGGGAAAGAAAGTCAACAAGAAGGTGGAGAGAGAACGGGGCAGAGACGGACAGGCAGCAGCAGCGCGCAAGGAGGGAGACGAGTGGCCAGTTGGGACTGCGTGAGATGGAGCGGGCAGGGCTACCAGTAGACGAAAGGCACAAACAAAACAAAAAGGCGAAACTACGAAGCGGGAGAACGAAGTAAGAGGAGGAGGGGGGCTTGGAGAGCGAGGGAGAGAGCGAAGAAGATCTGCACGCGCACGCACGCGCACGGGTTCGCGTGTGTGTTCGCATGTGTATGTGTGTGTGTGTGTGTGTGTGTGATAAGAGAGGAGAGGAGGGGAGGGAAAGGGTGAGAAAGTGCGTGCGTGACAGGAGCTGCGCAGTCGCGCGAGCGGAAGAGGAGGAGGGGCGTGGGTGGTGGTGTTGCGCAGCGACACCGCGAGCGCCGCAGATGCGGCTCCCTGTCCAGTGCCGCCGCCGTGGTGCTCCGAGTGCGGTCCACACAACACGCGCTCAGCCCTGTTCACGCCGTGCCACGGGACACCGTTGCTATCTTTTCTTTTGTTTCCCATCATCACGCTCGCGGCTGTCGTCGTGGCGAAGGCGAGACGGCAACGGCGCGCAACACCACGTAAAATAAAAAATGGCGCTGGTGGCGACACACTCGCGCACGTGCGTCCTCCTCTGCGATGGTGTTTGTGGTGTTCACACGGCAGGACCATCACACGAGAAAGACAGACACAGCCGCCCACGTAGAGCGTGCGTCGGCGTCCCTCTCCGGCCCGTGCTGCAGGAAAACAATTAAGTCGATTCTGAGTGAATGGGATGAGGGGGCGACGAAAGAAGCGACGCAAACCTATACACGCAGGCGCACACACTTACGCACGTGCACCCACGTGATCTCTGGTTCGTTTCACGCCCTCCGTCCCCCGCCACTCACCCCAACACCCGAGCACCATAGACCTTCAGCGAAGCCGCGTTGCGTAGCGCATGAGTCCAGCAGCGTCGTACTCGCAGTGGAACTCCACCGACTCCGCCGCGGACATCAGCGCCGGCAGCAGCACGCGAATGTTCGACACGACACCAGCGTTCTGCGCGCTTACAGTCCAGTCCAGTGAGTGGAACATCAGAATCCCTTCCCGGGTGGCGAGCGGGTAGTTCTTCAACGCCGGCGGCGCGCGCAGCTCCATCCAGTAGAGGTGCAGCATGCCCAGCTCCTCCCCTTCCACCGTCCACCGCATCCGCCCTGTCGCGCGTACCGCGTACGCATCCGGCGTCGTGTCGGTCTCCTCCTCCACCTCGCGCAGCGCACACGCCAGCGGCGTCTCACCGGGGTTGAGCTTGCCGCCGACGCCGTTCCAGTTACCCATGCACGGGGCCTTGAGCCGGTTCAGCAGCAGCACCTGATCGCCATGTGTGAGGAAGCACAGCGTGTACGCCTTCGCGGTGGGACTGCCAACGGCCGAGCCGCGTACGCCGTTGCGGGGAGCTGCGACGTCCATAGCGGGCAAGCAGTGCCGAAGTTTCCTTCCTTCTATGCGCGTGTGTGTGTGTGTGTGTATGTGTGTGACAGAGAGGAAAAATAAGAAGGAACTGAAAGAAAGCGACTTCGCCGTTGTGTACTCACGCGTTTGGTGCCTGGTGGGGGGGGGGGGGCGAGGGGAACAAAAAAGCCCGAAAGAGGGGTGCGTTAGGGGCACCGGGTGGGGCACGGGCAGGCGGAAGGGGGGTGGGGGAGTGCGCCTCCGATGAAGCACAACTGCACGCGGTGGCGCGGCGACGACGATAGCGGGGGAAGGCAGAACAGAAATAGTCAACGCTGGGAAAAATGGGCAGCGCTCGAGACAACACGTGAGTTTTGGTTTAGATCTGTTGTTGTTGTTGTTGTTTTTCTGAGAGTGGGCGTACGTTNCACCGGGTGGGGCACGGGCAGGCGGAAGGGGGGGGGAGTGCGCCTCCGATGAAGCACAACTGCACGCGGTGGCGCGGCGACGACGATAGCGGGGGAAGGCAGAACAGAAATAGTCAACGCTGGGAAAAATGGGCAGCGCTCGAGACAACACGTGAGTTTTGGTTTAGATCTGTTGTTGTTGTTGTTGTTTTTCTGAGAGTGGGCGTACGTTCGCCGATCCTACAGAAATGGGGCCTTTATGTTTGTGTGTGTGTGTGTGTGTGTGCACGCGTGCCTGTGTGTCTGAGTGGTGTGTGTGATCGACAAGCATACACACATTCACGCATACGTGCGAGAAGGTCAGTTTGATGGCGGTTCGAAGCCAGGGGCGGCGGGGATCGTGAGGATGACGAAGAACGCGAAGTGCATAGTAAATCCAAAACATGTCGAGTAGAGGCGCGCGCACAGAGACGCACTGGCGAGGGCACGTGGTGGCATCGCCGGCGGGCACTGCCGCGAGGATGCACGCATCGGCAAGCGAGCGCTTCTGTTGCGCCTTTCCCCTCGTCCCTCGTCGAGCTGTGGCGGCTGCTCCTCCTCCACGTCGTCCCGCCCCCGCACACACGCACACACCACAGACGCAGTGCTCCCTAGATCTCTCCATGTTGCGCTCTTCAGTTTTCACGTTGCTGTTGACCATATACGTGTGCGCGCCGCGCACTACGGAAAGAGTGAGGGAGGGGGGACTGCCGGTTGTCGACTCTTGAGCTCGACTTGGCGTCAACGCCCTCTGCCCGCACTGCCGACCCCCCCCCCTCCAACGCATCCTTCTCTCCTACTTCGCCCGCATCCGCCTCCGGCGTGTACCTGTGGATGGCAGGAGACGGCGATGGGGCACAGAGAGCGATATAGGGGGAGGCGCGAAGGGGGTGGGGTGTACCAAGGGGCGTGTCACAGAGCGCCCGAGAACTCGAGCGTGGAAGACGGAGGATGGAGAAGGGGGAAGAGGAGGGCGGCCTGCAGGGCGACTCATGCGTTTACGATTCGCCTCCCCCCCCCCCAGCCCCTGTCGTCTGCCATACATCGCACCAACACCGGGTGAACTTATTGAGATACGCAAACATAAGAAGGAGGACACACACACAAACACATGCACATGTGCGTCTGTGTGGTTGTGTGTGTATGTTAGGGAGGCGGGGGAACAGGAGGAAGACACGCGCAGACTTCACAAGTGCGTTGGGTGGGGGGGCGGAGTAGAGAAAACGGGCCGGTCGCAAAGGACGCGGGAGAGCCCAAGAGGGGGGTGGGGAAGTGGGGAAGGGGGTGACGGAGCACCGCGCAAGAAACGCGCAGGTGATGAAGAAAGGGCGGAGAAGGCGGAGCTAACACCTCCTCGCATGTTACTCCCATCCACGTCTGCGAGGAAAGAAAAAAAGAGTGCAAGATGCACGTCGATCACGGAGATCGATGGAGCTGACCAGAGTCGGCAGCGACCCTCTTCCGCTTCTCTCCCCCACCCCCTCCTAAGCCAACAACTTCGCCCACACCGCACACAAGACACACACGACACACCAACACACGTGCAGACACGCACACACACACGGACACGCGCGGACGTCTGTCAAGCCGACACATCCTCCCTTTACATCCGCTGGTGTGCGGGTGCGTGTGTGCGTGTGTGTGTGCGTCTTTGTGTTCATCTTTTCATTTTTTGAGGGCCCACTGCGTCAGTCAGCGAACAACTCCGCGATAACGCTGGCGTAGTGCGCGTCTACCTTGGAGCGTCGCAGCTTCAGCGTTGGCGTGAGCAGCCCGTTCTCCGGCGTCCACTCGTCCAGCAGCACCCGCACGTTCTTGACGAGCTCAAACGGCTGGCGGCCGGCAGCCCGCGCCGTCAGAGCGAGCGACGCCGCGGCTGCCTGCCGAAACGCCGGGGACGCGATCAGCGCGGCGACATCGGCGCCGCTCGCGTCCGCCGCGGCCTTCTTCGTCGTGTCGTCGCCCTCGGCCACCTTCGCCACGGGCGCGATCTTGTTCGCCTCGGCGAAGGCAAGAGCCCGCTTCGGGTCTGTCAGCACGAGGGCAGCGATGTACGACTTGTCCGGGTGCACGACGACGCACACGCCGTTCACGGTGCACAGCTCGTGCTGCCCATAGACCGCCTCCAGCGCCTCCATCGCGATGTACTCGCCCAGGCAGTTCTTCGCCAGTGCCTTGACACGGCCGACGATGCGGAGCTTGCCGTCCTTTGTGAAGCTGCCGACGTCACCGGTGTGGAACCAGCCGTCCTCGTCAAAAGCCTCCTTCGTCAGCTCCGGCTGCTTGTAGTACCCCTTGAACATGAATGGCCCGCGCAGGCACACCTCCCCGCGGGGCTCGGGCTGATCCGTGTGCTTGTAGTCCTCCGTGTCCGCCAGCCGCGCCTCGCACGTCTTGACGAGCTGGCCCACGCAGTTCGCCTCGAGGTCGCCGAGCCGCTGCGTTGCGCCGCAGCAGACGGTTTCCGTCAAGCCCCACCCCTGCAGCATCAGCGGGCCGCCGCACACTACATTAATGAACTCCTGCGTCGACGCGGAGAGCGGCCCACCGCCGCTCAGCATGCCGTACACACCACCGCCGAGGATGTTGCGGGGCGCGCTGAAGGCCTTGCCGTTCCAGTACGGCGTGTCGCACCCCTCGATCAGCGCGGTGCGCCGCGACTCGTAGGCTTTGTCGAAGATGTCGCGCTTGAAGGTCTTGGGTGGTGGCAGCCGCTCCTCCACCGCCTTGCGGATCGTGTCGAAGATGCGCGGGACTGAAAGAATGACGCGCGGCTTGAACTCCGCCAGGTCGCCGTGGGGGACGGCGTAGGTGTCCGTCAGCGTGCGCGGCGTGCCGAAGCCCACCATCGTGCCGCGATCGAGAAATATGTTCACGACGGCGAACTCGAGGATGTGGGCGAGCGGCAAGTAGGCGCAGTAGATCTCGCCCTCCTCGCCAGGCTTGTACAGATCCAGGATTCGGTGGTTCAGCGCCTGGCAGCCCGCCGCGATGCTGCCGTGTGTGTGCATGACGCCCTTGGGGTTTCCGGTCGTGCCACTCGTGTACATGATCAGGCACACGTCGTCGCTCTTTGGGGTCGTGTGCACGGGCACCGTGTCCGCCGCGGCGCGGCCCTGCGCTATGACGTCGCTCCACGCCACCACGCGAATCCCGTGCGTCTCCGTGCCCGCTGGCACGTCGTCGATCGCCACCACCAGCGGGCTCAGCTTCTCCTCAACCAGCAGCTGCGTCAGCGTGCCAACGTTGGCGCCGTTGCAGATCATCGCGTTGCTGCACGTCTCGCCAAGCGCAAACCGCAGCGCGTCCTGGCCGAGATTCGCGTACACCGTCGACGCCGTCATCCGCTGCGTCCAGATGCCGTACATCGAGATCATCCACTCCCACCGCGTCTCCTCATATACGGAGACGGTGGTGCTCGCGCTGGGGTCAAGGCCGAGCGTGACGAGCCCGCGCCCGAACGCCAGCATCATCTCCCACATCTCCGCGAAGGAGACGGTGCGGTACGGGGTGCAGTGGTAGTAGTTGAACGTCTTGGTCCGTCCACTCGCCGGGTCCGTGACGGAGCGCTTCTCCACCTTCTCAATCACGCGGTACCCCATCGCCGGGCGGTCCGCCAGCTCCGTCGCGCGGCGCCCCACCCGCTCCACCCACGTCGCGCCATCGTAGAAGTCGTGTGACAGCTGCGCCTGCTCGGCGTCGCTGGTGTTCACGAAGCGGTAGACTGGGCTGTAGCCGGGCTTTTCGGTGCCGGGCACGGGCTCCGCCTCGGTGCCGTAGCGTCGGTACGGAGTGATGATCGGGTGCTGCCCCAGCGATTGGTTGCTGCGCCACTCCAAGAAGGATGATGCGCAGCCGCCCATTGCATCTACAGCGGTCCAGCAGTGACTGTGATGTATGTGTGTGTGTGTGGTGGTGGTGGTGGGCCTTCCTTGTTCTTCAGAGTCGAATACGCTGGCGATCGTCGGGGTAATGTGAAGACTGCGTGCAGTGAGTTGGTGGGAGATGAAGAAGAGAAGTTGGGCGGGGGAAGAGGGAGGAGGGGGAGGGAGGCAAGGAGAGTGAGGGTAGCAGGGCCGGTGATGGTGGCTGGACAAAGGAGGCACGTGCAGCGCCCTCCTGTGAGGAGCCTCGAATGTCGTGGCCGCACCTTCGCCGACGACGCGCCCGGTGCGGTGCTGCAGGTGGACCTGCTGCACGTGCACGGCGCGCCCGCGGTCCGTCCGGTACTTTGACGGGCAGAGCTCCCAGCGAGATGGGAGCCCAGCATCGGCTGGAGGAGCCGGAAGAGGGAGCGGCGGTGGGCGGCAGCGCTGGTGCTAGTGCCGGTGAATGAGGCGGAGTCGGAGGTGGTGGTGGCAGTGGCGGTGGTGGGCGTGGTTGTGAGTGCCGTCGGCGCCGATCGTCCTTGTCACAGGCGATGGGCGAGGGCGCAAGCGGTCCGGGTGGTGGCGCGCGTAGTGCCGATCGTAGTTGCTGTGGATCGTTGCGCGCATGGCCTTTGCTGCCACAAGCAGGCAACGCGTTCTTCTTGACTTCTTTTTTTCTCATCTTCAAAGCGCACGTGCGTGTGTGTGTGTGTGTGGTAGGAGGGGGAGGGGATTGGACTGGGGACTGTCCTGTGCCGACCCGGGCTCCACGTGTGGTCAGGAAACGCCTTGATAACGATACTCTCTTCTTAAACGGTTCTTGTTCTTCTCGACGGCATCGCAGCCGTTGCTCGATCGCACATCTCCCGTTAATCGCGCTGATGTGCAGCGTGAGAGAAACGAGGAGGCGGCGGATAGGAGAGGGGAGGGATAGGGCAGGGAAAGGAGGCGGGGGGCGCGAGCACACACACACGCGCACATGCACATCCACGCACGGCGTCGGCCTCACTAGCGCTGCAACCCCGCGCCGCCCATCCCACTTCCTACCTGCCCCTCAATCGAGGAGAAGCGGTGAGGAGCACGGGGGCAACACACCACCCACAAACACGCACACATGCGCACGCAGCGACATCATCGCATGCACCCAAGACACGCGCACAAGACATAGTACACTTAGCTAATGCAGCCGCTCATCCAGACGCCTAGCCACACACACACACACACACACACACATGCACACCCCCCTTGCCCTCTGCGCAGCTGTCGCACACCTCTACTCCTTGAAGAGCTGCTTGATGACTTCGGCGTAGTGCTTGTCAATCTCGCTGCGCCGCACCTTCATGGACGCCGTGACGAGGTTGTTCTCCGGCGTCCACTCGTCCTTCAGCACCTGCACACGCTTCAGCAGCTCGAACGGCTTCTTGCCGGCGCGCTTGCCGACGTCGTTAAGGGCAGCCACAACGGCATCGTTAAACTTCGCGTCGTCCAGGACGGCAGGCCAGCTGGCGTTCTCGATGTGGTGCGTGCGGGCAAACTCCATGGCCTTGGCCTCGTCGGTGAGCACGAGGGCCGTGATGAAGGGCTGCTGCGGGTCGACGAGGACGCAGATCCCGTTGGGGGTCACGAGCGGGCACTCGCAGTACAGGGCCTCGAGGCTCTCGAGCGCGATGTACTCGCCCATCACGTTCTTCGCGAGTGCCTTGACACGGCCGATGATGCGCATCTGTCCCGTGATGGCATCCATCTCAGCGACATCGCCGGTGCGCAGCCAGCCACCGGGCAGCATCGTGTCCGCCGTCATCTCCGGCTGGTTGTAGTACCCCTTGAACACAAACCGGCCGCGCAGCAGCACCTCGCCGCGCGGGTGGGGCTTGTCCGTGTGCTTGTAGTACTCGGTGTCGAGCAGCCGCGCCTCCACGCCGCGCAGCAGCTGGCCGACCTCGCACTTGAGCTCCCCGGAGCGCTGCACCGCCCCGTTGCACACGGACTCCGTCATGCCGTAGCCCTGGGCAACGAGGTGGCCCAGCACCACGTTCATCCACTCCTGCGTGTTGTCTGACAGCGGGGCACCGCCGCAGCAGATGCCGCGCATCCTCGACCCGAACAACCCGCGCGGGATCTTGAAAATCTTCTCGTTCCAGTACGGCGTGTCCTTGCCATCGCGCAGCGCGGCGAGCCGGCTCTGGTATGCGTGGTCGAACACCTTCCGCTTCACCGACCCGGGCGGCGGCAGCTTCGCCTCCACCGTCTTCTTGATAGTCTCGAAGATGCGCGGGACGCCGGTGAAGAAGAACGGGTTGAAGGCCTGCAGGTCGCCGCAGGGCCGCGCGAAGGCGTCGGTCAGCGTACGCGGGTTGCCGAAGCAGACGAGCACGTTGCGCATCAGCATGATGAGCTGGCACGTGAACTCGAAGATGTGTGCGGCGGGGAGGTAGGCGAGGTAGCTCTCACCCTCTTCCTTCCCAATGAGGTCGGTGAGCCGCTCGTTGAGGCCGAGGGCGCCCTGCGTCAGCGCGCCGATGGAGTGCACGACGCCCTTGGGGTTCCCCGTCGTGCCACTCGTGTACATGACGAGCACCTCCGTGTCGTTGTTCGACGGCACCTCGTACGCCGCGGAGGACTCCATGCCCTTGGCCAGCACGTCCTGCCACGCCACGACGCGATGCGAGTGGACATTGACGCCAGACGGCAGCTCATCGAGGTAGATGATCGTGGCATCGTGCACGCCCGACTTCTCCATGAGCGCGACGAGCTTGCCGACACTCTTGCCGTTGCACACGAGGGCCTCGCAGGTGGCTTCCTTCAAGGCGTACAGCAGCGCATCCTCGCCAAGGTTCGCGTAGACCGTCACGCCCACCATGCCCTGCGTCCAAACGCCGAGCATCGTCACGAGCCACTCCCAGCGTGTCTCCTCGTAGAGGGCCACACGACTGCCCTTGGCCAGCCCGAGGTCCGTGAGGCCGCGCCCCAGCGCAATCAGGCGAGTCCACATCTCCGCATACGTGATGTAGGTCGGGTCCTTCAGGTACGTGTACTCCCACTCCCGCGTGCGGCCCTTCTCGTCTGTCTTGGGCTCCTTGACGATCTTGTCGATCTCGCGGAAGGCCAGCGCCGGCTTGTCGGCGCGCTCCTTGCAGATGACGCTGACCTGCTGCAGCGCGTTGGGCCCATCGTACCAGTTGTAGCACACCGCGTGCTGCTCGTCCGTGAGCCCCGCGCAGCGGTACACCCCCGTTCGGTCCGCCTCGTCGTCCGTCACGCGGGCGTTGATGACGCCGTAGGCGCTGCGCTTCTGAAAATCTGGGTAGGCGATGAGACTGGTGCTGTTCCGCACCTCCATCAGCGACGCAACACAGCCGCCCATGGTGACAACGGACGATCCTCAAGACGAGCTCTGCGCGTAGCTTGAACTTCTCTGTGTCGTGCTTCTCGTCTCAGGCAAGAGAGACTGAGAACGCCTGAGTGCGGGGACTGCACACGGCGGTGTCTTGTACGCACACACACACAGGGGGGGGGGGGGCGAAATCGAGAGAGAAGAGAGAAAGCGGGAGGGAAGACTGGGGAACGGGTAACCCACTCGCGCGAGTTGTTTCCGAAAAGCTACAAGAACAGGGAGGGAAGAAGCGCGAAAGCCGAGGGGCAACGCGCAGGAACAGTTCCACGCAACTCTGCAAGGCAAACGCACTTTGCGTCGCGGGGTGAAGGGGGAAGGGGGGGTGAGAGAGAAAGAGAGGGCGGGGCAGGAGGCACGGCGGGAGCGGGGAGAGAAGGCAGTAGAGGACGAGGTGTACCCTACGCGCGAGAAAGTGGGGAAGGAGGAGGGGACGAGTTTGGTGTATAAGGGTGTCGCGGAGGCTGGCCCCAGCCGCGCGAACAGAACAAACGAGCAAAGAGAAACAGCCGGCGAGATGTGAAGGGCGGGCAGACACAGGAAAGGCAGAAGACGAGCACGAGAGCGTGCGCGATCACCGTGTTGCAGGCAGACACCTCCGACACAAAACCCACCCACTTGTCTGGTTCGTGTATTTCGTGTTTCCTCTCGCGTGTTGCGTGGCCGAGGTAGGGGCTCGGGAGCTGGCTGCAGCGAGAGAGGGGCGGCAACAGTAGAGAAGGGAGGAAGGAGGGGGGAGGGCGACGACGAACAAGAGCGCAAGGACGCGCACGTGTACTCCTGCCCGTGCGTGCAGGTCTCTAAGTGGCTCGGAGAAGGCGGGGGAGGGAAGACGGGGGCGCGAGGTACAGCGATGCAGCCACAAAGACGTACAGTGAAAACTTAAAAAAAAAAACAGGGTAGCTCAAAGCGAGGAGAGAGAGGGGAAGCGGGGCGGGGGCAATAGGGGATAGGCTGCGGCACGACGGCGAGGGAAGGATGCCTGTGTCTGTGTATGCGTGTCTGTGACTCTGATGGGAAGAGAGACCGCCCTGAAGGGAGGCAGCCGAAGCACTGCTGGGATGTACTGGGTGTGCTTGTGTTGCGTCGCCGCTGTGCTCGATGCAGCTCTGACTTCGTCACAAGAGTTCTCGCCCGCACACGCACAGGGGCTCAGGAAGGGGGGGGTCTGTGTGTGTGGGTAGAAGATGGACAGAGAGGGTGGAGTCGCGCACTCGTCGCTCACGCACGTGCACGCGGTCGTGCCGGTGGAAGTGCAACAAGCGAGCTACCAGAGAGAGCGGGGGGCGGGGCGAGAAGGAACAGGGGAATACAAACGAGGAGGAAGCGCGGACGCGGTAGCACGAGCCCTGCACACACACACACACACACACACACACACACACACACGCAGAGAAATAGAGAGAGGGAGAGAGTCAAACGAGAACAAGACACACACGCACGTCAGCACAGGTGCGCCAATAACGCACGCTCCGATGTGAGGGGGGGAAGGGGCGGTGAGTGGGCAGGTAGACGGTGCAGCTCAAGATACAACGAGGCAAAACAGAAGAAGAAAAAAAAAAGCGTTGATCAACCGAGGGCGTCGGATGCGTGGCTTGTGAACAGCAAAGCGGCTACGGCGCGTGCGCACACACACACAAACAATCAATACCGCTGCGAGAAGGGGGGAGGGGGAAGGGAGGGAGAGAGAGAGGGACGCGTGCGTCGCAGGCGTCGGCGAGCGAGANAGAGAACTAGAGAGAGGGAGAGAGTCAAACGAGAACAAGACACACACGCACGTCAGCACAGGTGCGCCAATAACGCACGCTCCGATGTGAGGGGGGGGGGGAAGGGGCGGTGAGTGGGCAGGTAGACGGTGCAGCTCAAGATACAACGAGGCAAAACAGAAGAAGAAAAAAAAGCGTTGATCAACCGAGGGCGTGGGATGCGTGGCTTATGAACAGCGAAGCGGCTACGGCGCGCGCGCACACACACACAAACAATCAATACCGCTGCGAGAAGGGGGGAGGGGGAAGGGAGGGAGAGAGAGAGGGACGCGTGCGTCGCAGGCGTCGGCGAGCGAGAGTGGGGAGGGAGGAAGAGAAAGGCAGAAGAAGGAGGGGAGAGAGCAGAAGGGGAAGTTGATGACTACGTGCGCAGATGGCACGCGTGATGCAACACAGCACTGCGCAGCCGAACACGCACGCGTAGAGTGAAGGGGAGGGGGCAGGGGAACCGCGAGGGACGTAGGAAATAGAAAAGGGCGACGAGTGACAATAGGGACGCGAGGAGTGGGGAGAGGGGGGCGCGCGCTGGGATTTGGTGTGGAACAACGCAATCTGCGTATTGCCGAGCTTCAGCTGCGTACGTTGTGGGGGGAGTTTTTTGTCGAGTTTATAGAGAAGATGGGTGGCAGTGAAGATGATGTGGGCTGCGTGGAGCGGTACGCGATTTTGAGGGGGCGGGGGGAGGGAGGGGGGGGTCAGCAGCGCGGGGTGTGATGGATCAGGGAGCAGGCGGCGATGGCGATGGAAGGTGCGTACGTTTGTGCTTTGTAGCTTCTGTATTCAACATGCGCATGCGCGTGCGTACGTGTGTGGGGGTAGGGGGGCGAAGAAGAGGTTTATGATGCACAGAGGGACACCGGAGGGTAGAGAGCGGGCGGACAGAGTAGGGAAGACGGAGCCAGAGAAAGAGAAGGTGTGCACCATGTAAACGAGTAGGTCCCGTAAAGCGGCACTGCGGCTGAGCAGCCACAGCGCCGTCTGCCAAGATGCTCTCGCGGCCACTCCCTTCCCCCTCCAAACACCCCCCCACCTCTCACACTCGCCACATCTTCTCGTCTTCCCACACACGAGGCACCACGCCGCGCAGGTGCAGAGCGGAAAAGGCGCGGTGAGAGCGACGAGGCAGTCATCCCCCCCTGCGCCCACCACGAGCAACGCAGCGCCAGGGGGCACGCGTCCACGCAACTGTCGTGATTGGGTTGAAAGGGGGAGGAGGGGGAGGAGGGGGGAGGGGGGGGCTGCGAAAAAAAGACAGGAGGGGAGCGCCGAGATTGGCTGATCTCGGCAAACGAAAATGCGATGCGCAATGCTCCGCACGTAGCCGTGGCGCCTCCACAACGCCTGCGCAGACTCCAACGTTCAGTCTCACGGAGGGTCTTCGGTGTTGCCGCATGTGTTGATCTCCTCAAGCGCAGGCGGGCCCAGTCGCGCGTATGTGTTTCTGTGAGCGCTTGTGCTTATGTCTTGATAGTACGGCGGAGATGGAGATAGAGAGAGGCAGGTGAAGGTCGCCTCTTGGTTTCTTTTGTTTTCCTTGCTTTTTAAAGAGGGTTGGCAGACGCAGCCAACAATCGCGTGTGCATGTGTGTGTGTGTGTGTGTGGAGGAGGAGGAGGAGGGAGAAGACGAAGATGGAGTGAGTGAGGGTGTGTGAGAGAGAGGAGGCACACTTCCACACACACATGCACGCAGCTTCACAAGGTTGCACGGCACGAAGGCTTGGAGGAGTGGTAGGGACAGACAGACAGAGGGGGGGGGCCTAAAGGCGGAGAGAGAGGCGCACTCTCCAGAACAGGGAACAGAGGGCGGGGTGGAATCACGGAAACAAAAAAGGAGCACCTACACACACGCACACACAAGCAGACACTCACTCGAAAGAGAAGCAAACCTGCGTGACGCCGCAGTGGGACGTGGGGTAACGCTCACCCTCCTCCCATTTTTGTCTCCTTCCCTTCTATTCTTCTGGTTGGAGGTGGGTGGGGGGGGGGGGCGAGCTCCGAGTGCGGTCGTGGGTGCTCTGTGGCGTCAAGCATCATCCCCCGCTGCGTGGTCGCCCGGGGTAGTCGTCGGTTAAGAAGTCATCACACACACGCCAGCACACGCAGACACACACACATACACAGACACACACACACACACATGCCATGACCAATCGATAAAAAAAGGGAAACACGCGTAGAAGGGAGGCTGAGAGAGGAGGGGAGAGGGGAGGGAGCAGACTGATGGGGCAGAGGGGTGGAGGAGCAGAACACGGCATGAGGGAAAGAATGAAGTGCGTGTTGATGTGCGAGGTGGGGCAAGGGAGGGGATGGGGGGGAGAAGAGGCCCAGTCCGCCGACCGCACCTCTTCTCCCGTCCTTTGCAGCCTACCCCCTCCCTTCACCTGCGCGTCAACTCTCTCAGAACCTTCAGCTCGTGGATGGTGTTCCTGCTTGCCCGTGTCGATCACATGCGATGGCCGTCGCATGCGCTGGGGTCCCCTCATCACGCGCTCCTCCGCGGACCAGCTTCAGCTTGGCCACTCTCTCGCCCCCCCCAACGACCTTCCCCCCCCCCCTCCCTCCCCTTTCCGCGCCTCCACGACGTCAACACATCGAGTGCCCATCCCGCCGTGATGCTCGCGTCCCCTCCCAACCACAAACGCGTGTATTGTGAGGTTGCAGCCGAACACGCACAAGGGGTGCTGGGGAAAAAGCATCGAGCGGGTGAGGGGAGTGGCGAGACGTGGTGGCTGAAGCCATTCTGTTTGTTGCTATGGCAGCCCCGTGGGGGTGAAAGGGGGGGAGGAGAAGGAGGTGAAGGGCGCGGGGCGTGCGTGTTTGTGTGTGCGTTGATGTCACTGGGCCACGCATCCAGAAACGCACACACACACACACGCACACGCACAAACAAACACTTTGAGAAAGGAGGTTTAGTGCCCCACCTTCACTCGCAACATCAACAAACGTACAAGTCACCACTTGGGTAAAGGGAGAAAAACAAGAAACCGCCCTCGGGTACGAGAAAGGGGGCGGGAAGGCAACACACAGACACAAACACAGACACAAACACAAACACAGACAGTCAGATGCATAGGCAAACACGCAACAGCCTTCACACCTGTATTCAGCATTGCTTCCTTTTTTTCGTGAAGGAGATCTCGCCATATCAGCGCACCGCGCAAAAGGAGAATAGCACAGACGCACAAACCAGCCAGCGATCCCACCGAGGACAACACTAAGAGGTGTAGGAGAACGCGTGAGATAGGGCGGGGCAGAGGCAGGGGCAGGGGCAGGGGGAAGGGGGGCGGAGCTTCATGGACAGCGCATGTATGCGTGCTACTCTCCCCCTCCTGCGCACCGCAACACATCGCCCGCTTTTCTTTCTCGACGTGTCTCGTGGTCGACAGAAAGTGAAGGGGAAGAGGGAAAGGGGAAGTGTGCTGGAGGAGCGTGTGTCACGTCGCAGACTGACACCGCTTCCGTTTCTGGTCCTGCACTCCTCCCCCCGTCCCTCTGTGTGCCCTCCGACTACTTTCGAAGTGTCCAGCACAGCGGCCTTCCTCTCCTCTTCTTCTTTTTCCTCCTCTTCTTCGACTGCGTCGCGGGTGGGCAGCTCGATGACCTATCCCAACGTGACGCCAGCGCGTTCACGTCGAAGGCCCAGATAATAGGAAGAGGCAGAAAGGAAAAGGCGCGGAGATGCACCGCGGGGACAGGGTTGAGGTGATGCACACACACACACATACACACACACACACACACTCACAGGCGCACAAACCGGCATTGGTGAAAGGTCACACACGACTGGAGGAAACCTCCTGAGGCGCCGTTGTCTTCGCGTTTTGGTTTTTTGAAGGAGTTTTGGGGGGTGGTGGTGTGCACCTTCGTGAGAGCTGAAGAAGTCGGGGTGCGCTTCACACTCAAAAACACACACACACGCACACACGAGAGGGAAGCAAACAACAGCCACAAACGCGGAGTAGTGCGGTGGCACATCCCCACACCACTGTCCCAGTCCGTCGCCAGCAACATCACGGAAGTGGAGAGAGACAGGAGAGGGGGGAGGGGGGAAGATTGGTGGAGGCCGTGTAGGAAGAGGCAGCGCAGCACCAAAGCCGACGCACCGCAGAGATCCCTTCCCCCCCCCACACACACACCACCACCACCACTCGCCGAAACGAAACAAACGAAGATAATCGAGGAAGAGAACAGGAAGGAGGAGAATTGAGAGAGAAACACATACAGAAGAAAAGCATGATCATGACGAGAATCTCACCGGCTGCATCACAACAAACCACACACACACGCACAGCCATCTACACCAACGCAAACGCGCAGACCAAGTGAAGAAGAAGACGAGGGCGGGGTACAGGAAACCAAACAACCAAAAACGGGAGCCACAGAGAAAGCAAAGCAAGAGAAGGACAGTCCAAGTCCGAAACGCGCGCGCGAAGAAAAAGCGAGCCGGCATCCCCAGCGGTCCGTCATGCCAACAAAAAAGGAAAGAAAAACGAAGAAACGAAAACACCGACAGCGAGAGAGAGCGAGCGAGTGAGCGTGGTGGAAGTCAGCCGTACCTCACGCTGGAACACGAGAAGCGACACTCAGCACCAACTGAACAGGGAGGGAGGGAGAGGGTGGAACATGGCGGTCTGCCAACGGTGGCTCACGCACAAAGAGCAGCGCACAACACACAAATCAGAAAAGCGAAGAAGAAGAGCCTTAGAAAGAAGTGAAAGAAGAAGCAACGCTCAAAGTGCGGAGTGCACACACACACACGCATGCACGCACGTGCAGAAGACGGAGGCTCGACAAAGTCGATGACGCGCGCAAAAGGAGACGAAGGAAAGAAGGAAACATGAAGGACAAAAGTGAGAAGAGAAAAGGCGCAGAAGGAGAAAACGGAAACACACGAAGAGTGAGCGGCCATATGTCTTTGGGTTGCGTTGTGTGCGCGTTCGTGCGTGTGTGTGTGTGTGTGTGTGTGTGCGCGCACGCCGAAGAGGTTAGAGGTTCGCCGACGGCAGCTTCTCGTTCTCGCTATTACGCAAACCCTAACAGACGTGAATACGCGCCCACGACACCCAGCCCCCCCCCCGTCCCTGCCCCGTCCTTCTCGCACGGGGGTGCGGGGCCGGCATCACCCACCAGGCGTGGGGCCTTCCAAGTTGCCTCCCCACCCCTCGTCCATCCCACGCAGCACTTCGGTAGCACGCGGCTGTGTGCGCAGAGGAACACGCGGAACGGGAGGGGTAGGGTGAAGGGCAGCCGCGCGAGCGCGCGACGTGGACAACGCGAAGGCACTCAGACTTTATCCGTAGCCGCTTTGAGCGACACACACATCAGACACACTCACACGCGCGCTGGACAGCACGCACGTGCGTTGGAACGAGAAACAAAGGGTCGCACCAGCCACCACGCGACCCGTTCGTGCGGAACCGAATCGGAAACAGAAGCGAAGGCAGGCGGTCACAGGGGGGAGGGGGGGACAAGGAGGAGGGAGGGAGGGCGAACGAAGATGGCGCCGTGCGGGGCTGGGACCTACGGGTCACGGAGCTCGTGCGACGTCGCAACAAGACAGAAGCGACGTGGATCGAGAGCAGAAGTAGATGAAAGGGGGGAGGGGGATTGTCCATGTGCTCCGGCGTTCAGCATCTCTTCACCACACGCAGGACAGTCACACGCGCGCCACCGCAGACGTGGAAACAAGAGTCAGAGAAGAAGCAAACGAGACGGGAAGGGCGAGACGAGGAGAAGAGCGGAGCGCAACCGGGTGAGAGGAGAATCAGCACAGCAGAAGAGAACACAAAAACAGAAGAAAGCGTCATAGAAAAGAAGCGCCGAAAGCGTGCACAACAGGGCTGATATGGGAAGGGGGAGGGAAGGGAGAGGGGAGGGGGAGGGGCGGAAGCGAAATGAAATCACACATAAACACACAACCCGCACATCAGAGCAACGCGAAAAAGGCAAAGATCAAGGTGGCACAACACTCCTGTTGCCGTCGATGTACAGCTTCGTAAGTGTCTGAGTGAGTTTCCGTGTATGTGTGCTCGTGTGCCCATAACTTACAGAGAGGAAAGCGCAGGTGAAACATAACAGCAAAGAAGCCACGAACAAAACTCAAACAGCAAATGTAAAACGACGACGGCGAGCAGCACGAGACGGGAGGTGAGCGTGAATGCGCGCGACATCGTTGGGGGTGAGCTGTGCCGGATTGAGAGGGGGGCGGGGAGGGCAACGCAGAGGTGCTTACTTGCCCCGAAACTCCAACACGCGTGCGTGCGTGGGGGGTCGGTGGGTGCTCGTGTTGGTGCCGTTCCGTCCGACAAAGGCGGGGGGACCAGGGAGAAGAAGAGGACGAGGTCACTGCTGACGGCAGCCACCCCCTCGCTTCTCCTCGGGGGCGTCCGACTTGGCGGGGTCCTGCACGGCTCGTGCCGGCGCCGCGGCCTCACTGCACTCGCTCTCCGGCACCGGCGCCGGCCTGCTCGGCTCCGGTGCCTTCACGGGCTCCGGCGAGGGGGCTGCGGCGGCGGAAGGTGCGGCTGGCGGCGCGGATGGTGCCTCCTTGCTCGGTGCCTCGGTACTCGCCGGCGTGGAAGCCGGAGCGGGAGCTGGGGGAGCTGCAGGGGCTGTGGACGGAGCTGGGGCGGCCGGAGCTGGAGCGGCCGGAGCAGCGGGTGCCTCCGCGGTCGGCGCTGGCTTCGCCGCCGACGTCGCCGGGGGCTCTGCGGCGATCAGGACGCTCTCCCCTGCCGCTGCGGCGGTCTTGCCCGCCTGCGTGCCCGCACACGGGGAGGAGAGGCTGCTGCTCGACGCGGCCGGTGCGCCCGGCGCGGCACCGCTGCCGCTCATGTTGTCCGCCGACACGGAGGCATCAGCCGAGCCGGCGCGCTCCTTCTTCTTCTTGTTGCGCTTCTTCTTCTTGGCCGCCGCAGCGTCGCCGCCCTCACCGGCGACGGGGCTGGTTGGCGCACTCTCCGCGCCGGCGGGGCTGCCGGGGCTCGCCGCCGCCGCCGCGGTGGTGGGCAATGCGCCGGTCGCCTTGACCTCCGTGGGAGACGAGATGCTCTTCCTCTTCTCGTCCTTCGCCGCCGCCGCGGGTGCGGCGGTCGGGGACTTCTTCTTGGCCTTGCCCTCCGCCGGCGCCGCGCCGTCGTGCAGCTTGGACGCGCTGCTCGAGCCGGCGGCGGGGGTGGTGGGGGCGGAGACGGTCGTCTTGGGCCTGGACTGCTGGTGCGGCGGCAGCGGCGCCGGTGTGACAGTCTTCTCTGCCGATGCGCCCTTCGCGCCTGTCGCCGCGGCCGCAGACGCCGAGGCGGAGGAGGCGGGGGCCGCGCCTGCCGTGGTACCGGCGGCGGCGCCACTCGCGCCGGCATTGTTGCGTGCCTCGGCGGCGGCAGCGCTGCTGGCGGCCTTCCCGCACGGCGCGCACACGGTGGAGCCCTTGTGGCGGCCGCGCGACTCGCGACGCACCTCCTTGAACTCACCGCAGACCGCGCAGAAGCCGAAGCCCGTCTTGGCCCAGCACGAGTAGCAGTAGTGCCTGTGATCGCGGCGATCAACGCGGAGGTCCTCGCCTTGTTTTTGCTTGTGGCACTGCGCGCAGCGTCGGCTACCGTCGCCGCTCTCATTACCGCCACGCTGCGGCGGCGGCTTGCTGCCGCTCTCCGCCGCACCACTCGCGCCGCCGGCCGCAGAGCCAGAGCGCGCCCCGTTACCCTGCGTCAACGCGACCTTCGCGCCACGCGCGTTCGCGCCGCCGCCACCCACGCCACCCGCGGCCCCGCCGTCCTTCGGTCCATCCACGACGTGGAAAGACGGCACGATGCTTGCGAGCTGCTTCAGCTGCGCCTCCGTGCTCAGCTGCGACGGCAGCGGCGGCGGTGGGGGCGGCAGCGGTGGAGCAGCAGCAGCAGCAGCCGTGCTGGGAGTCGCTGGGGTCGATGCGATCACAGGCGCGGACGGGGCAGGCGCGGAAATCGGCGTTGCGGGCATCGCCGCCGCACCGCGCATCAGCAGCGCCGAGGCGGACGGGAAGATGGACCGCGACGGCGCCGCGCCGGCAAGGCCACTACTCGAGTTGTTCCCGCCGGCACCCGGCCCTGCCATCATCATAGGTGCACTTTGCGGGTTCGCGTGCTTCGGCATGTGCCCGAGGCCGGCGTTCGGCGGTGGCGGCATCGCGGGCACGGCCAGCGCAGAGCCGAGCATGTTCATTGGCTGCCCGCCCGACCCGGACTTGAGACTCGCCGCAGCAGCAGCCACCGCCGCAGCCGCAGCCGCAGCCGCCGCGGCGTCGTACGAGGGCGGTGGAACGTTGGGCACGTTCGCGGAGCCGCCGCCGCCGCCGCCCGGCATCACCGGCCCTGCCGCGCCGTTCGCGGCGCTGGCGCTCGGCCCGCTGCCGCCCGCGGTCGGCGCGTCGGGCTGGATCTCGGACGGCACGATCTGCTCGTTGAGCATCCACGACACGAGCTTCGCGCGCGGCACGAGGCAGGAGCGGAGCAGCTCCTCGAGGTCGTACTTGTAAATGGGTCGCAGCACGTCGTAGCGGATGCGGCGGAACATCCAGCGCCGCGGGATGTCGTCGACGAGGCTGCACGTCACGATGCAGCCCTCCACCACATCCGGGTGCCGCACATCCACCGACGCTGTCTCGAACTGCACGTACATCTTCTCCGACTTGTCGTACACCTCGAGGGCGTGGGTGCGGATGGGGTACTCGCTGAAGCTGTCGATGCTGCCGCGGCGCACGCCGAGTGCGGCCGCCGCGGGGGCGCCGCTGCCCGGGATGTTCGTCATGCTCTGCATCGGTGAGGCAAGCCCGCCGTCGCTGACGGCGTCAGCATCGGGAGGCTGCCGCGTGCCGAGCAGCTGGCCGACGCGGAAGTCAACCGTCATGCACGAGGGCTGCTGCCACACAAAGACGTGATCGCTGCGGTGGATGGGGTTGACAGCCTGGAAGACGAGGCCGTCGCTTGGGTACTCCTCCGAGTCGAGCATGTCCACCGCCTCGGACATCTTGTGCGTCGGCTGGTGCACCACGACGCACTCCACGCCCTCCTGCGCGAAGAAGGCCTTGGTTTCGTTGCACATGTTCGCAGCGAGGAACGCCTGACGCTCCGAGAAGGTCATGCGAATCATCTTGTTGTTGCTCGGCTGCTCGGCCTCGCTCCAGTAGTGGGCGTCGTAGACGAGGAACAGCTCCTTCTGGCGGTCGCGCGTCATCCTGGCGAGGTCGCCCTCGAGCACAAAGGTGCCGACGTTGCCGCTGTCCAGGCGGGTGCCCAGCCACGCCTTGGCTGGCATCTGCAGCACTGCCCGCATGTGCGGCGGCACGAGGTAGAGCTTCTTCTCGTGGAAGATGAGCAGGAAGCGGTGGCCGTCCACCTTGCGGCGGATGCCGTAGCGGTTCTTGAGGGCGTTGATGCGGCCCTTGTCCTTCATCTCCTTCTCCGAGAAGGGCACGAGGTCGGTGCTGCCCGGGAACTGCGAGCCGCGGTTGTTCACGCTGCGGAAGAGGTGCGTGAGCACCTCGCTGTATTCCTTGTAGTCATCCACCATCATGTTCGCACGTGAGTCGTCGTACTGGTGGGTGCCGATGCTGCGCGTCGGGGGCTGGGCGCAGCAGCCGAGCACCATCGTGCGGAGCATCTGCACCACCTCCTCCTTCCCCTTCGTCGCGTCGACGTAGCGATACATGCCAACGCTCTTGGCCAGGCCCACAATGCGGGCGTGGATGACGCGGTGGAACTTGAGCTTCTCCCTGAGGTAGTCGTCCCCGCCCATGCGCTTCACCAGCACATCGTCTTCGGCGCACTCAAGACCGACGATGCCGACAAACGGGATGCTCTTGGAGCGAAGCAGCGCGTTCAGGTAGTAGATGTCCTCGATGCCCTTGCAGTTCTTGTCGATCACGAGGCCCTTGATGTTGCGGTCCTTGCGCTGCTTCTCCAGCAGCTCATCCAGCCGCGTGCTGAGGGCGTCGAACACGTCCTTGGTCGTCTCCCACACGGAGCGCTTGCCCTGCTGCTCCGCGAGGAAGTCGGCGCCGCTGAAGAAGGCCCAGCCCATGCCGTCCGTCTTGAGGCTGTTCACCAGCTCGCGCCCCAGCGTCGTCTTACCCACAGCCGGGATGCCGGACAGCAGCACGCACGAGAACTTTGGCGGCTCCTTCGAGTTCAGCGCGGCGAGGGTGGCGTTGCCGACGCTGATGCGGGCGTTCGCGGCGACGACAGCCGGCGGCGGCGGGGGCTGGACGAGCTGCGGCGGCTGCGGCGGCGGGGGCGGCGGCAGCGGCGCGCCACCCTTCATCTCCGGCATCATGCCAGGTGGAGCGCCCGCCATCATGTTTGGTGGAGGCATCCCAGGTGGCATGGGCGGCGGCGGACCGGCCATCATGCCCGGCATGCCTGGCATGCCGCCGGGGTTCATCATCATCATCATGTTCGGCGGCGGCATCGTCATGTGCATCATCGCGTGCGGCGGCAGCTGCTGCTGCTGCATCTGCGGTGGTTTGTGTTGGTTGTTCGAGTTGGGCCCGGTGCCTGATGGGGCGCTGCGCGACATGGAGCCGCTCAGGGTGCTGGCCCCCATCGCATTCGCCGCGGCAGCAGCAGCACCGTTGCTGGACGTCTGCTGCTGCTGCTGCTGTTGCTGGTGCTGCGACTGCGACTGCGACTTCGACTGCGACTGCGACTGTGACTGCTGCGGCTGCGGCTGCGGCTGCGCTGGCGGTGGCGGCGGCATCATCATCGCCTGCGATGGAATCATAGCCGAGCCGTGACTGCCCGACGGGGCCATGCTCAGCCCGTTGTGCATCGGCATCATGCCCCCGTGCGGGCCCATCGGCATCATGCCCCCGGGCGACCCCATGGGCTGCATCATCATCCCCGGCGGCGGCTGGAAAAAGGGCATCATCAAGCCAGGCTGTGGCGAGCCGTGCGGCGTGGGCCCCGCGTGGTTGTGGTGGTGCGGGTGGCCGTGGGCGTTGGGGTGCGGCTGCGGCTGCGCAGAGGACGATGCCGTCGGCGGCGCACTCACGCGCTGCTGCTGCTGCTGCTGCTGCTGCTGCTGCTGTGGCGGCGGCGGCTGTTGCTGCTTCTGCTGGGGCGTGGACGGTACACTCTTGTGTGGCTGCGGCTGCTGCGGTGGCGTGGGTTGCGGCTTCGTGCCGGAGGACTGAGACGCGGTGGATGGCTGCTGGTGCTGCTGCTGCGCAGGCGCCGCGGCGGCTGGCGGCGGGGGTGGGGGAGGGTGGGCGGCGCCCATGGGCTGCATCATCATCGGCATCATCCCTGGCATGGGCTGCATCATGCCAGAGATGGGCATCATCATTCCGGGTTGCGGCTGCTGGTGCTGCTGCGGTGGCGGCGGAGGGAGTTGTGGCGGGCGCGCCATCATCTGCGGCTGACCGCCGGCCCCACCCGGCTGCTGCGGCGGTGTCTGTCCCGGGTGCGGCAGCGGCGGTGGCATCCACATCGGCATCATCGCCGCCGCCGGCATCCCCTGCGGCTGCCCGGGCGCCGCGGCCAGGTTCTGCATCGGTGCCCCGGGCATCATCCCGGGCATCCCCGGGTGCGGCGTGAACATCATCGCATTTGGCTGCTGCTGCGGCTGCGGCTGTTGGGGTTGCGGATGCGGCGGCATCACCATCCCGTTATGTGGCTGCGGCATGAAGCCCGTGGGCATCATGTACCCGCCCGGCATCATCCCCGGCTGCGGGGGCGGGGGCTGCATGCCGGGCATCATCCCGGGCATCATCCCGGGGTACCCCGCAGGGCCCGGCATCACCCCGGGCATCGGCAGCATCATCGCCTTGTGACCCGCGCTGCCAGGCGGCATCGCCATCGCGCCGGACGGGAGCGGGGGCGGCAGTGGCATCTGGTGGGGTGGCATTGGTCCGGCCATGTGGGGCGCGGCGCCCATGGGCGGTGCAGGCTGCATGGGCATCGCACTACTCCCGCTGGTCGCAGCCGGCGCCGCGGCCGCCGCTGGTGCCGCCGCGCTGGACGGTGCCTTGCTGCCTGCCGGCGTCTTGCCCGTGCCCGACGGGGGTGGCGGTGGCGGCGGCGCAGCGCCGGGTGTGAAGGACTTCGCGTTGGCGTTGAGTCGAGTCTCGGCCGGCGCGGGCGGACGCGCCGAAGCGGCAGCCGCGGTGGCTGCGGGCTGCGCAGCCGCAGTGGCCGCTGCTGCTGCTGGAGCTGCCGGTGCCGGAGCCGGCGCTATCGGTGCCTTAGCGGTGGCTGGTTCCGCGGCGGGGGCGGCGTCAGACATCGCTTGCGTGCGTGTGTGTGCTTGTGTTGGGGGCGCGTGTTGATCTCGTGAGACGGGGCAGGGGAGGCGGGCGTGAGGTGGGGTGGCGGGGTGCAGGCGAGCACGTAAGCCTTTGACGGTACTAGGGGGTGGAGAGAGGGCGGGTTGTGGAACAATAAAACCAAGAAGACAGAGGAAGCGAGCGAGAGAGCTGTTGATGTGTGCGGCTGAGAACTTGTCTTAGGGTGCGCCTTGTGGCTGGGCGTACGTTTTTGGGCGCCTGTGTTCCAGGTCCCTCGATTTGCAGCCGTGCGTTTGCGTTTGTGCGGCCCCTGCGGAAGAGGAAGGAGAAGGCAGAGATGATGGGGAGCCGGAGAGCGGGGTGGCGACGGGGGCGGGGCGAGGGGGGAGGGGGCGGCCAAAGGAGAATTACGCTAGTGTNCGTTTGCGTTTGTGCGGCCCCTGCGGAAGAGGAAGGAGAAGGCAGAGATGATGGGGAGCCGGAGAGCGGGGTGGCGACGGGGGCGGGGCGGGGGGGGGGGGGGCGGCCAAAGGAGAATTACGCTAGTGTGGAGTAGAGGGAGTGGGGTAGAGGGGCGGATGAAGAGTCCGAGCAGCAAAGCAGACACACACACGCGTGCAATCACAGGCACAAGCACGAGGCACACACCGTAGTATCACACCGATAGACACCCCCAAACGCAGCGGAACACGCGGAAAGGAATGAAGAGATCGGGGGGCCAGGGTGGAGACTGCGGAGGGCACAAGAGGCAGGAGAGAAGGAGGAGGAGGGAGGAGAAGGGCGCACACGGACAAGCACCAGAGCGCGCGAGACACGCGGACACACACGCACGCACGGGGGGGGGGGGGGGGGAAGGCGGCAACGGTAGTCAAGCGAGGTGGGAGGCGATCCCAAAGAAGCAACCAGCAGCGGAGGACAGAGGGGGAGGGGGGCGAGAGCGAGGGACGCCGAGAACGCGCGGGATGACAACGGGGGGAGGGGTGGTACAAGAAGGGACTGACGACAAGAGAGGAAGGGGGAGGGGGTTGTGTGAGATAGATAGAGATGAAGAAGTCGAAGAAGTCAGAAAGCTGTAGGGGGGTCGGAAGGGCGACGCAAGGACAGGGACTACACGCGTTCGTGCGCAGTGTTGCGTGTGTGTGTCTGTGTACGTGTGTGTACGTGTGTATGTGCGCGTATGTCTGTGAGAGGGGGAGGGAGTCGGCGTCACCGCTAAGGCGACGGCGACGGCGACGGCAATAGGGCTCGAGCGAGTTGGTGACAACTCGAGCCAACCAAGGAGCAAGACGCGCTTACACACACGTACGTACACACGAGCAGCTCACACACACACACACAGGGAGCCTGCCTGGCACGTTCCTCGGAGGAGGGGGAAAGGGGGAAAGAAGAGGTAGGGAAGAGATACTCAGCGTTCTCTTCATGCGCGGCGACGCAGGCAGGGGAGGGGCGAGGGGTGCGAGTGTTGGTCACCGTGCAATTCAGATATATATATATGTGTGTGTGTGTGTGTGAGTGTGTAGGGAAGGAGAACCGGGACGAGGTGAGAAGTCAAAGAGTTGGAAGCCACAGAGAGGTGAAGCCGTGAGGGAGCGTTCAGAAGAAGGAATCGACGTGGGTGCGCATTGCCTTGCACAATCAACTGCCCCTCGCGACCACACACGCCCACCTCGCAGCATGACGTGTATGTGTGCACCATGGGAAGAGGGCAGGTGAAGAAGGAGGGGTTGCCCCCCTCCCCCTCCCCCTTTTCTCTTTGCTGTCGACCAGCCACTGCACCATCACCGCCACCACAACCACAACCACCGCGGCGATTTACGGGTCTGTGAACGCACAGAACAGCGTCGTGTGGAGGGCATGTTGTTGTTGTGGCATAGGCCAGGTGGGCCATCACCCTCCCTTCCACCACCCCGCCGCTCGCTCCTCCCCTCTTGCGAGAGAACAGAGACAGGGGAGGCAATGGGGAGGGGTGATGGCCTGGCAAGAGAGGCGCGCCGCGCATGTTCAACGATCTTCTGCTTCTCCCTTAATAATGTTTTTGTTGCTGCACGCAGGCGTGCAGCTGATGCCGTCCGTGACTCACGGCATACGATGGCTCCACACGCACACTGCGCCCCCCCCATTCCAGTGCATGGTGTCGATAAGGAAGAGTACGCTGGCACAAATGCGGAGCGGGCGTTGGGGGGGAAGAAGCAGCGCTCTGTGAAGCCTCTGTGTGCGCGTGTGTGTGTGTGTGTGTGTGTTTGTTGTCATGAGCGAGAAGAACTACCGTCACGACCAGCGTACCCATCACAGGTGCGACGGTGAATACGTTGTGGAAGACACGGGGGACGAGGACGGGGCGTGCTCTGCAGATGCAACACGACGAGTGACCACTCCATCCCCAGTGAGGTCGGCACTCTGCACCAGCGTCACCCCAGCCGCGGTCAGCGCCGCCGCCTTCTCCGGCCACGAGGCGGCGCACACCGCAGCAGTAAGATCCTGAACCAAGGCCACCTCGAAGCCGCTCTTGCGCGCGTCCATCGCGGTGAAGAAGACACAGAAGTCCGAGGCAACGCCACACACGAACACGCGTCGCACCCCGACCGACTGGAGCTGCCCCGCCAGCCCAGTCGATGTCCCGTTATCATCGAGAAACGCGGAGTAGCTGTCGGCCCCATGTGTCAACCCTTTCCGTACGACGGCGTTCACGCGGTGCTGCATCAGAGCATCATCGAGTTCCGCGCCGGGGCTGCCCTGCACGCAGTGCACCGGCCACACACCACCCTTGCCAGTTGCCTTGAAGGAGCAGTGGTTTGCTGGGTGCCAGTCTTGTGTCGCGACTTGATATCGGAACGGGAGGCGCGAGGAGAGCGCGTTGATGCCCGGCAGGAGGGCCGCGCCGCCAGACACGAGAAGCGGTGCGCCGGGAAGCAGGAAGTCCTTCTGCATGTCCACGATGATGAGCGCGTCGGTGGCCTCGCTGATCTCGACGCGTGCCGCCGCGTTGGGGGCCGCCGTGGTCGACATGTGAAGACTGTTGCTGATTTTTAGAAACGTGTGTGTGTGTGTAGCGAAGAGAAGGGGGGGAAGCAGCTGCCTTTCCGCAGATGCAGATGCCGGTCAGGTCGGAGGAGGGGAAACGGGGGATGAGTTGTCGAACGGGCGTTGACGAAGAAGCGCAGGAGGGGGGGGGGCGTGGAAGAGCTGGGAGCAAGGCGAGGATGGGGGAAGCATCAACGGCACGTCAGACATGCGCTGTCGGCGCATCTGCACGTCGTGCATCCCCGTCCCCGTCTGTGTGTGTGTGTGTGTGGTTGCTCATCAAAATGTTGCCACTGGGCAGAGCTCCAGAGCACACACTCAGCCACACAAACACAAGCGCGCACACCGCAACACACCGCCGCAGCCTCCGTGTCGCTTCGCGTGTGTCTGTGTGTGTTCTTCGTGGCAGTCTCGTTTCTCGTTTCCGCGCTTGCCTTTCTTTCACGCACGCGTTGACGTGTTGAGGCGCTTTGCTCTGCTTGCAAGTGTGATCGAGCGAAAAGAAAAGAAAAGAAGAGGAGAGAGTGAAAGGGGGGAGGGTGGGTGGCGTTGCGCATCATGATGGGACAAGACCGCACGCAGGCGGCACATACCACAACACTCCGTCAAATTACACAAACACACACGCACACGCCAACAAACTCGAAACCTGAGAATAGAGCACACGTTCACGCAGCTGCACACGCGTACACGGCGATCCTCCATCACAGATCAGCAAAACACATGGAGGAAAAAAAACCAAGGAGACACGAGAGAAGCGAGAAAGAAGACGCCCGCACACGAAACACGCGCGCATACGGGGAGGGCACATATCATCACAACAGTATCAACAACAAGGTTTGCGGTCAAGGTGGGAGCTGATCAGCGCTGTTTTCTGTGCCACGCATCAGCTCCCGCATCAGCAGCAGCAGCAGCAGGTGGAAGAGAGAAGAAGCGTGCACAACGTGCGATCGCCCCACCGAGACAACAAACGCACACATAACAAAAAGAAGAAGGAAAACAATAACGACCGCCGTGACACGGGGAGTCGCACGTGAGTGTGTGTGTGGGGGGAGGGGAGGGGGGAACGCAGTCTGTGAATCGAGCAGCAACTTGGAGTCGATCAGTCGTCACATCAACACACACACACACACATCACGACGTCTGAACTAAGGCGTCCCGGTAAATCACTGAACAGCCCCAACATCACAGGTGGGAGGGGGGGGGGGCAGCGGCGCGCGCTGGCCGCGGCTCGATGACTGGAAAAAAACAGCTGATAAACGGAACGCACACACACACACAGACACAGAGGGAGGGAGGGAGAGGGAAAGTGGAAGAGTGGCGAATGGGTAGAAGACAAGAAGGAAGAGTTCACACCAAGGCAGCTGATCGGGGGAGGGGGGAGGCGGGGAGGCACGTCACTGTGCTCCCCCCCCTCACCCTGTCCCGAACGCGAAGAGCACACACACGCACACTCAAATCAGCCGGTGCAGGGGAGTCACGCCGCCGGTTGTCTTCTCCACATCGCAGGGAGGCGGGGGAGGAGGTAAAGAGGTGAAGGCGAGAAGAGAGCGTCGACGACACGCATCGCCCGATGCGACAACGACCACGTCCACCCCCCCTCTCCCCTTTCTGCTGCTCCTCCTCATGCCAGCAGCCGCGCAGCCCTGCGCGAGAGAAGAGCACACGAAAGAGGGAAAGCGAATGGAGCAAACTCATTTCCTTTTTTGTTTACTCTTCGAAACGTTGCCACGTTTGTGTGTGTGTGTGTGTGTGTGTGTGGAGGAGGAGATGATGTGAACCCCAAACACACACACACATACACACACACGCACGGACCCCTCAGCAAAGCAGTGGATGGAGGACAGGCAAGGGGGGTGGAGGGGGCGCAAGTGAGTGGGTGGGTGACGACCCGACCGGAAAGGCATCGAGACGGCGGCGGGAGTGGGCATCTGCGAGCGGGAGCACACGTACACATGTGTAGACCCGCACCACAAACCCACCGCATTCCCCCTCCCTCCCCCCTTTCCGCGACAATGAACATCAGAAACTAGAAGAAGAACGAATAGCGCACCACGCAAGAGACAAACTCCAAAAAAAAGAAAACACTAGAGTTACACAGCCGCCCAAGCCAAAGCTCCGGCCGCACCACCGGTGCACACACACACAAACAAAGAAGAACGCTATTCCCGGCGCCTCACCGTCCAGGACGCTTCTGCACTGACATGCTCGGTGACTCGTCGTTCTGCGTGGTCGAGAAGGCGGCTGCCCCCGTCCGCGTGCACCGACATCTACAGCACGCTCTCCTTCTCACTCCCGTCCGACGACCCGGGGTGCGAGGAGCACATCATCGGCGGCGGTGGTGGTGCACTCGGCAGCGGCCGCCGCACCTCCCGCCTCGAGTCGAAGCGGCCAACGATGCACTGCGTCAGCGCAATCGCCTCGACCCACATTAGCCACCGCATCCAGCTCGCCTCCCACACCAGCGCGTCCTCCATGCACACCCCGTCGATGGACCGCAGCATGTGCCACGTGACGACCCCCGTGCAGGCTCGCACGAGAAACAGGTGGGTGAGGGTGGCGGTCCCGCTGCGGCCAAACTGCGTCGCCCGCCAGAGGCTCGCCGCGAGCGACACGGCGCCGTTCGTGGCGTGCATCGCCATGCCGCCGAGCATGATCGTGACGGGAATGGCGTAGTTGCGCGAGCCCAGCAGGGTGCGCTCGCACAGGCTGAGCAGCACAATCACCAGCGCCTCCGCCGCCCCCACGAACCACGACGGAAAAGTGGCAACACCGCCGAGGAACGTGGCGAGCATGAAGAGCTCGAAGACGAAGCCAAACGGCACTGTTTCGTCGTACAGCTCGAGCATCGGCACCCACAGCAGCGACATCACCGTGAAGGCCGCGCCGGAGAAGATGTCCACCACGTGATGCGCCACGTGCCGCACCGCACGCAGCGTGGTCATGGCTGCGGCGTACCGCTGCCGGTACTCCCGCCCCAGCACCGCCGTCGACAGCGTTGCCGTGGCCGAGGCTGGCGCGTCCCCGAGCGACGCCGCCGAGGCGGTGGAGACGAGCACGAACACGGACGCGAAGCACAACCCCGCAATCCAGCACGGCCCGATGGACACGCGTGGCGTCTCTGCGTTGAGGTGAGGGGCGAGCCGCATCGCCGCCCACAGCATCGCCGGACGCGCGAGGTGCAGCAACGTCAGCGCGCTCCCACCGCCACGCATCATGGCCTGCTCCTCGCTGATGACGCCCGCGTCGCTCAAAAGTGCCCCGCTGCTGGAGGTTCGCTCGCCCAGGTCGCTCGCCTCTGCATCGCCGGTGGGCGCAAACGAAGCGGCGGCAGCGGCCGCGTTGTTGCCGCGTGCTTGCACAGAGCCGAGCTGCGGCGGAGCAGCGCTGGAGCCTCCCGCTGAGAAGCGCCAGCCCTGCGGTTGCAACTGCTGCGGCTGCTGGTGCTCTGGCGGCGAGTCGGACCTCTTCGCCAGTGCCGCCGAAGAAGCTGCTGCCGCGCTCGTGCGGTGGGCGCGCGATGCGCCCCCTGCCGACGCCGCCGCCGACGATGCGTCCGTGAGCGGCGCGGCGCGGTACAGCGCGAACTCAGCCCAGCCCGTCAGCCCTGACGTCGCCGTCGCCACCGCGACGCGGGAGATGATCCACGCCAGGTTCATTGGCAACGTCATGGTCACCGACCCCACCACGCCGGCCACCGCGAGCGCGCGGCAGGAGCGGTGGCACCCGAGGTGCTCCAGTAGCGGCCCCAGCACGGCGCCGCTCAGCCAATACGCCCCCGTGCCTGCGTAAGCCAGCAGCGTATTCACTGCCGGCGTGAAGGCGTACTGGTGCTGCAGTGGAAAGGCGCAGCTGCCCAGCAGGCCGTCCGCAAACATCGTGAGCACCGCGACGCTGAGCAGCAGCACCGGCGCGCGGTTGCGGGCCGTCAGTACGACCACGACGGGCCCCGCGCTCGCCAGCAGCGCGGGCATGAGGAGCGGGTACAGGGTAGCAGCCCATGCATCGTAGATGGATGGGCTGGGCTGGTACCTGGGGTTTGCCGTTCCCGTGGCCATGTCGACGGTGGCACACACACACACACAGAAGAAGAAGAAATGACGGCGAGTGAGGACGAGTGCAACAGCAGGCGCGTTGATGGGCGGAGGAAGGCGGCAGAGGGGGGGGAGGGCGGCAGGTGGAGCCGCAAACGGGAGAAACAACAACCAGCGTGACACCACACAGTCGCTAGCAGGCACCGTGTGCACCGAAATCGAACTTCCACCCCAGCGACGTTCACAGATTTGTTGGTCAAGCACAAGGAGCAAAGGACCTGCACCGCATACACGCACACACGCACCACCTCACAACAACACAGAGACGAGAAATGCTAGCGACGAGGCCGTCGGCGAGGAGCGCCACCAGAAGGAAAGACCTGCTGCTGAAGGCGGAGAAGGGGATGGAGAGGGGATGCAGAATACAAGGCGCCGAGCAAGAGCGGTGCGGGAGCGGCGCTCCAGTCAGCTTGAAGCTGCCGCGTTCGTCTCTCTTCCTATGCCTGGCTCGCTTGTCTACGTTTGGGGCGTGCGAGATACACGAGGGGGGGTAACAGGCGGAAAGGGGCTGCGCTTTCTCACGCGTGCGTGACGATGCGTGTGTGCGGGTGGGTGGTGGGGAGTGTGCGGGTGGTGTTGCTGAGCGGAGACAAGGACGTTGTTGTGAACCCCTACACTTCGATCGAGTGACCCGGCTCGAGCGGGAGGCAAACGAATGGGGGTGGGGGGGGTGCTGGTGCGGCAGCCGTGGACTGGGGGATTCGCACGGGCGCGAGGGAGCAGAATGGGAGAAGACGCAAAGAAGCGGCAACGGAGGGTGGAGGAACGGTATTCGGTGCGTGTCCATCGATCAAGTGGGCATGCCACAAGAACCGTGCATTAGTGCGACCTAGCCCGAGAGGAGGCGCAACCGACTTGAAGTTCCTCCACATGAGGGTGGGGGGGGGGCCACGGGCCCTAAGTCGAGGCACGTCCACCCTCTGCACAAGACACGCGAGGGGGGAAGAGACCGGCAGACGCGCGCCACACCGTCGGCCTCGCTCGTGCGAGAGCTGCGCGGCGCTGCTGCAGTTTCTGTTTTCGAGGATGGAATCAAGCTGTTTGTCCGCACAGGCGGGAGGCCGTGCGGTGAATGCGCGGCATCAGCACGCATACGTAATGTGCAAAGGTCCCACGCATCACACGCAGCAGGGCGGGCACATTTGCACGAGGGACACAAGCGAGTGGCGGCAGGTGCGCGTGAGCTGCGGCGGGTGGGTGGGGAGGGGGGGGGGACGGAGGTTGGAGGAAGCGCAAAGTGAGTGTGCATGACATCCAGCCTCGGGCGTGGGCACCCCATCGGCGGTGCATCACAGCCCGCGCCCTGTGCCTACAACGACGCCAACGCCTCTGCCACACGCGCCTGCAGCCGCGCCTCCTCCGCGGCCTTCGCCTGTGACGCCTTCTCCCCCTTCCGCTGCGCCTCCTGCGTGCGTTGCAGCACCTGCTCCGCCTCAGCCAGCATGCCAGCGTTCAAGTGCGACTGCAACAGCACCTGCTGCTGCGCCGCATCACGCGTGGCGCGGAGCCCTTGTGTCATACTGGCGTACGCCCGCTGCGCCTCCTGCAAGAGGCTCATGCTGCCCTGCACGTAGTCGGCCAAGACGTGCCGGCGCTGCCGCCGCTCGTCACGCACGACGCTCGTGAAGCTCATGGTCGGTGTCGACGCAGACGCGGCGGTGCCGCACGCGCCGGGCGGCGTGGCTGCGTTCTCGGCACTCGCCGCTGCTGCGTGCCGCCGCTCGCGCCGACGGCGCCGCTCTACGAGCCTCGCCTCGTAAAAGCGCTGCTGCTCCTCGGCAATCTGGCGGAGAAACTGCGTGTAGTACTGCGCCACGGCCTCCTCCTTGCTCTCGCTCAGCACAGCCTGCAGCTCAGAGTCCTCTGGCGAGTCGAGCCAGGACATGTAGCGGGCGCGCTGCACGCCCGTGCTGGACGCGGCGTCGCGCGCAGCCGCAGCCGCAGCAGAAGCAGAAGCACTGGTGGGGTGCGCAGACATGCCGCTCGCAGAGGCTGTCGCATCCTCCACTGAGGCCGTGGTCGGCGCCGCGGCCCCGCTCGTGCGACGCGGTGCCGCGCTCTCCTCCGCCTCCTCCTCCCCCGCCGCGCTGTCATCGTCACCGAGCAGCAGGGCGACCTCCTGATGTAGAAACATGCGGGAGCTCAAGTTGCGGATGCGGTTGGTGCTGCTCTGCCACGCGCACGAGTGGCCCGAGGCTTGGAAGTGGTCCTGCTGGTGGTCGCGCCGCGCCCGCCCACAGGCGACGTGGCCGCAGAGGAGGCACACCCACAGATCCTCGTACGTGCCGCACACCTTGCACCGCGCGTCGTTCAGCAGGTCGTAGACGGTGAAGCGGCAGAGTGGGCACTCGGCCGAACCGGACGGCAGCTGCGCGTAGCAGCGGAGGTGGAAGGCGTGCTGGCACAGCGTCGTCACACACGCGCGGGGCAGAAGCGGGTCGAGGCAGATCGCACAGAACTCTCCGCCGCGCAGCGGCACTGCACCGCGCATCGTCGCCGTGGTCGCCGCCGCGGCCATCGCGGATGCCGAGCCGCGTCCACCCCAGCGGCCCATCATCGACAGCGTCGCGCCGCCACCTCCGCCGCCTGCGGACATTGGGAGGTGCAGCGGCGTGTGCGCGTGGCGGCCCGGCGACCCGCGCAGCGACGGCGTCAGCGCGTGCGAGGGGCTCGTGCAGGCCGGGCTGCTGCTGCTGTTGCCGTGCTGCGCCGCCGCAGCGGCCGCGGAGGCGTGCCGTGACGGGGGCGGGGCCGCGCCTTTGCGGACACCGTCCGCCGTCGTCGCCCCACGCGCGCGCGGCTGTGACTGCGGCGGAGGGGTGGCGCTGGCGCTGGACTGCGTGGCAGCGGGTGGCAGCCGCAACGCGTGGTGCGCCTCCCGACGATCGTGCTGGTGATGGTGGTGATGGCGGTGGGGATCTTGGTGTCCGGCGCGCGTGGTGCCGCCGTCCTCGTCGCTCGCGTAGCCGTTCCGCTCCGCATCGTCTCCTGTACCGCCATCCGCGACTCCTGCGGCAGCTCCGGCGACTGCGCGCTGAGCACCGCCGTCATCATCGTCACCTGGCTCGCCGCCGCGGACGGGGTACACCGTCGTGATCGCCTCCAGCAGCGTGGTTGTGTGCACATCGGCGCGCCACCGCTCCGCCCCCGCGCCGCGCTCCTTTCCCCTCGCCGCGTCCGCTGCTGCCACCGCGCCGTCCGGCTCAACCGCCCTCACGCGCGACTCCGCGAAGGTGCGGTGCGTCACGACAACGGGCCGCGCGTCGCTGACGAACTCCACCGGTGCCGTCAAGCCCAGCGCGGCGCCCTCCTCGAGTGCCGCCTTCATCACCGCCGCCTGTGCGGCTCGCTGGCACTTCACAAGGATGCAGTAGGCATGGATCTCGCTGACGATGTAGCCGACCCGCACCAGCTCCACCCATCCAGCGCGGTCCGTTTCGGGGGTCGAGCAGGAGCGGTGTACGGCCTCGGACGCCGGCGACAAGAGAGACACACGCTTTGGTGCGCACGAAGACGTGGATGACGACGGCGACGCCGCACAAGACGACGACGCGGACGAGAGCGATGCGGCCGACGAGGAAGAAGTTGAAGAGAGGGACCGAAGGCGGCGCGTGTGCGACGACGTCGCGGCGGGTTTCGCAGCCGCGGTGGCGTGGATGGGTGTTGTGGGTACGCTGCTGTTGGTGGCCGTTGCGGCAGACGCCGCGTCGGGGTGATCGAGCTGCGTCCCCGACGTGAGACCGTCCCGCAGTCGCGTTGGTGGTGGGGTAGTGAGCAGTTCAGTGAGGCCGGCACTAGCGCTGGCAGATTTAGTGGAACTCACCGCTCCGGGTGCTGGCGCCATCGCAGCGGCGGGCGTGCCACACGGGGAGTTCAGGGAGGCGTGCGACGCGGCAGCCTCTGCGAGGGTGGCGGCGGAGGGTGCAGCCGCGCTCGCCACGGACCGCAGCAGCATCGGACGCCCACTCGAGGATGGCGCGGGAGACTGCGAGGTGGAGGAGCAGCTCACGCGGGCCCCCGAGCTGGGCCGCCCGGCAGCCACGCCAACACCACCGGCACCAGCCCCAGCACCTGCAGCAGCCGCAGCCTGCGCCATCGCGGCGTCCTCGATCGAGACGAGCCGGCTCAGGGTGCGAGACAGGCTCGCGGTGATGGGGATTGTGTGTATCAGCAGCCACGGTGATGCCGTCTCCGGTGCATTAGAGCTGGCGGTCGCTGCCGCCCCTCCACTGCCGGGGCTCGACGGCGACGGCGAGGGGGTGGAGGCGGATGGGGGCAGGAGGCGGAGTGTGACGGTGTTGACCGCATCGCGATCGAGTGCCATGGTGGCGAGGAGGTCCATGGCTCGTTGTGGGGGTTGTGTGTGTGGGTGGGTGGGTGGGTGGGTATATGTGAGACAGTGTGTCGGACGTTCAGCGTGCTCGACCGAGCACACTGCGGAGAGCGCGGAGCGACCAAAACGTTCAGACAGAGTGCGGAGGGAGGGGAGGGGGGGAGTGCGGCTCGGCGATGCGTCGGTGAAGGGGGTCTCAGGCGGGGGACCGGTCGAGGAGGTGAAGAGGGCGAAGGGAAGCCTCCGAGCACGCGACGTGGGGCGCGCCCACCTCTTCCATTGCGTGCGCGTTTGTGTGCATACACAGAAGCGCACACACACACGCACACACACACACACACACACACACACGCGCGCATCGCCGAGTCCATACGACGTTATGGGCAGGCGTGCAGCAGACGCTGCCTCCGCAAGTCACCCCACGCGTCCGAGACAGACTCCGGCGGGTGAGAAGGGAGCACAGTGAGGGGAGAGAGTGCTGAGATGGGAGAAGGAACGTGTACGGAGGCGGCGTCACCAAGAAGACTCTTGACACACACGCACACACACACACACACACTTGCGACACCAGATCACATACGACCCGAGGCCCCTCCTCTCCTTCTCCCTCTCCCTCCCTCGCTCCTCTCTTCTCTCGCCGCTGTGCATCGTCACGTGCGGAGATGCGCGATGCCGCCACGGGCAGCGGCGGTTCGGCGTGTGTTTTACGTGTGTTGTCTCCTGATGATGTCGTAAAAGGACGAAACAGAACAAAAAGCAAACGCAGAAATGAAATGGCGTACGGTGGCACAGGCCGGTGTATCGCGCTGCTCCACGAGGCGCACGCATCGCGCGGTGCCCACCCCCCACCCCACCCTCCCCGCACGAGAACGAGAACGCGGGGGGAGGGGGGGGGGCGACGGCAACGGAGTGGGGGGGAAGGGGAAGGGACGGAGCTGCAGGGGGGGGATGCTCACCTATGCAGAGAGAAGCGCAGCGTACGGCGTACGTGTAGGAAGGAGTGGAGGCAGCACAGGTGTGCTGCTTGACGAGGCGGTGGCGGCCGCACATGGTGGGGCCGCCACCAGGGGGGTGGGGGAACGTGGAGGGGGGAGAGGAGAGGGGACGCTGGCAGCACACAGGCTCACGGACACGTCCACCATCCCCACCACCCCCACACCCACCCCCAGACCTCGCCCGAGCTGCTCAAGCACACGCGTGACCACACTTCAGCAGCCCTCCCGGTTACCTGTACGCAAACACACACACACGTTCACACAGACTTCCCTCCCCCGAGCCCCCCTTTCCGGCCCCGCGCGCAGCTTCGACACACGCACACGACTGTGAGCACGGAGGCGTA
>JASAOO010003312.1:0-39325 GCA_030849075.1 Zelonia costaricensis | reverse complement strand
AAGATGGCACGCACTCAAGGCAAGTAGGCACACGTTTTGCCTAGGAATGGTCCGCGTTTGTGTCTGGTACTTCGAATGTGCGAAGCACCGACGACCTGGCGCAACAGTGAGCTCGTTGGCACGGCGCTCCAATGTTGGCTACCCCTCAATTCGCGGGTTCGCGGGTCAAGTGGGACTCCGCTGTTGACAATATAAAAAAAGGAATTGCTAGGAGATTGCAGATGCAATGTGAGGTGAGTGGTGCTGGAGGCGCTCCGTTCGAAAGCCGCGTTGACAGCAAGAGTGAGATTTGAGCCCATTGTGATCGTGTCCTTGTTTGCTCGAGTGGAGTGCACTCAGGACACGCACTCATGCTACCCGCGTCTGACCTAGTAGTCTGCTTGTTAGTTGTTGCAAGATGGGGAGTCAGCGATGTTGTCGTGGACATTCGAGGGTGCCGCTTGCACAACCCTTGCTCCTTTTTTTTTTTTTCTGGAGACGGCTGCGGTGACCGATGAGGCAGCCCTTTGACAGATGCGTTGATGCTGTAGCCATGGGCGGAGAACACCACACTGGAGACGGCTTGGTTCTCTTCCATGCCGACCCTCCTCCCTGCACTCGGGGGCAGCGGCGCCGAGTGCAGGGAGGCAGCGTCTGTGGATGGTTGTTCTCTTTTTTTAAAAAAATTTTACGTTCTCTGCGCCGTGGTCGAGCATTGGAGTTGAGGTGCACACGTCACGCCTTTTTTTTGTTTCTTCGGTTAGGGAGTTTCTGCCAGTATCACCCGTCAAAGGCACCCTCTATTTAGACGACCGGCAGTTGAGGACGGACTGATGTTCTCTATTCGAGCCGCGTTTTTCTGCCTTTACTTGAGTTCTCGAAGGTGTCTCGAGGCTTACTCGTCGTTCTCCACGAGTACTTCACTGCCGCACTGCAACGGCGCACAGCTTTCTCTTTTCTTCCTCCTGATGCTCCGCGGTGTTCCTCCTCCTCTCTCTCTTTCGCTCTTTCCAGTTCCGTGCGCGCCGCTTCCTGCGTGCCGTCGCTAGAGATCTGGAAAAAACGTCTATTGCTGATTTCCTCCCTTCTCTGACGGAGGGCGTGTAACTCAAGCAGGCGAAATCGTCGATCTTTTTTTTGGGGGGGTCTTCGGCTTTTGTGGCGCATGCCCCTCCTCCTCCTCTCTCCCTCTCAACACATAGTTAGGTTACCAAGGAGGGGGAGAGCTACGCGACGCAGTTCGACCACAGCGTCCGTAGTTTTTTTTTGTCGTGAAGGTGCCATCGGTTTCTCCAGCCACGACGCAGGGCCGATTTCGCAGCTCCGTCTCTGCGCGGCGCTGTTTGGCGCTTTTTTGCACGCGACCCAATACGGCGAAGTGAGTTCTGACAATCGCTTTTCGCCTCCCTCCCTCCCTCGCCCCCCCCCTCCCTTTTGATGACCGCCACGGCCGTTTTTCGCGCTTGGGCTTTTGAGGTCTTCCTCGTAGATGCGGCCCACCTCCACCTCCCCTTGACGATGTGTTTTGCTGCGGTCGGAGTGTCTCCGCCCCCCCCTACCCGAAAAAAGGGGAAAAACGTTTCTCGCTTTTCCTTCACTGTCTCGTTGTTGCGACCTTCCTGCCGTCCCCTCCTTGGTGCGTCGCTTTCCAGCTTGGCTGTCCAGGCAGACCAACCAATCGCCACGTGGCACGTTTGCGCACTCCTTCTTTTTTCTGTTATCACTGGGTTTCGCTCTTCTTCACCTCACCCGCGCCCCCTCCCCCTTCCCCTCCTCCATTGCCTTTCGATGACACCCTCGCGCCGACACGCTGGTGCTGTGTTGAAGTGGTGCTTTAATGAGTTTTCCTTCGCTTCGCGAAGCGGGGTGGGGAAGAACGCGAACGCATGCGATGGAGCTTTGTTGCTGAACTTGCAGCTTGGTGAAATGTGCAGGTCAAGTTACGGTTCATTTTCTTGGATGCTACTCTCCCTCTTTTTTCCTCCTTTTTTTGTCACGATGCAGGCAGCATCGTTCGTGCATACCTACTGCGATTCTCTCAGCGCCACTTGGAAACAAGTTCTCCGCACGCCTCACGGGGGGCTCCTTTTTGACGCACAACCAAACTCGAAATGCGGTAATGCCGCATCCGATGCGCAATGCACGTTGCTGCACACGTGCGCGCCCCTCCTTTCTGGTGCTCTCCCTCTTTCTCTCGTCGCTTTCCTGCTCGAAATTGAACTCGCATCTTCGCGCTATCAGTGCCGTGACAGGTCAACTGGCATTCGTCCCACTTTCTCTGCTTCCGTTGTGGACTGCCTCTTTTGCCGCCTAGCTCACCACGCCCCTCCTCCCCCTCCCTGTGCTCACCCCCCCCACCCCCCTTTTACCTTTTCTTTTGCGTCGTGCTTGTTTTCTTTTTTCCATTTCCTTGTGTGCGTGCGCCCTCTCGAACGTATTTCTTTCCTCAACACCAGCTTCTTTCTCCTTGGCCCTTCCCCAGCCTTGTCGCAGCGGCGGGGAGGAGGGGGAGCCCCAGACATGGCAGACAAGACGCACCACTAGTCTTTCTCTGCCCCTCCCCTCCTGCTCCGAAGAAAGGAATCCGCACGTTGCAGTTGTCGTCCTGCGTGTTCGTTCACATGGCAACGACGAGGTCTTCCCTAGCGGCAGCGTGTTTTCTTCTTTTCTTTGCGTGTTGTTGTCCGTTGGGCGTTCTTTGATGTGTCATGGTGGCTGCCGCTACCGCCTGTGTGTTGTGTGCCGTGGTTCTTGCTTTCGGCTCTCGTACCTCTTTCTTGGGAGACTGCGCAGCCTGCGCATGGTTGCATGGTGCGGCGCCCCATCTGTGCTCAGATGTGGAAAAAAAAAGTGGCAGCAAGGAGCGTCGCGGATAGCCTATCGCCGTAGCCTTGTCCCTTTTCTGCCCACTTCCCATTCCTGTGTGTTTTGGGTGCTTGTGGTACCGCCTCCTCTCCCTCTCTCGTCTTTTTTTTTTTTTGCGGCGTTTCTGGTTGCGCTTGGCATCCACACGACGTGCTGCACAAACAACTCTCTTTTCTTCTCGCTTGTGCTTCAGTCCTTTTTTTTGTTGTTGTTTTCACCGGTACCCTCCGCCCTGGCTAGTCTCTCTCTCTCTCCTTGTTTGACACACAGCCTCCGTGAAGCGGCCTTTCACTGCAGCCGCCGGCCCACCCGTCGCCGACCTGGCGCCTCACTTCTTTGTTGTTGTTGTTCGCCTCTGGGACTCCTGTGCCGAATCTGCTGTTCTCCCTTCGTTGTCCCCACGAATAAAAGTCGCTGCGGCAGCGAGGTAGACCCGCAGAACGACGCGCGAAGATCATGTCAGTGCAAGAGACCTCGCTTCTGCGGCGTAGCCTGACCGCTGCCCCGCCGCTTTTTGTGATTACGCTCGTCTGCTACCGCAAGCTCGGTGCAAGTATGCTCTCTTTTCTTCTTTTATCGCTCGGTGCATCACAGCGTTTGGTAAAGGCGCTCCGCGAAACACATTCTCGCCCCCTCCCCCCCCCGCTTTGAGGGGGCCTACATGCGTGAAAACAGCTCTGCCGGCAGCAGCCGTTCCACACGGCCCTCACTCACCCCACTCTCCCGTGCTGAGAAGCGAAGCCAAACAAGAGGTGGCGAGGCCGCTGTTTGTCTGTGAGTGGGTTGGTGCCTGTGTGTCTGTTTGCGTTGTGTTCAGCACCCGCTTTGAGCACCTACCACTGGCGGCCGCCTTGCAGCCACATTCCTCTGCAAGAGCAGTGGTTAACGGGCCCGCTCCCACATCTCCACCCCCTGCTCCTCCCACTCCATACGGATGACTCCCATCTGTATGTGTTCCAAAACGCTTTCTTGTCTTTCCTCCCCCCCTCCCTGTCGTCCTCTCTGTCCATTCTGTGTTGCCGTGACTCCCGCGCCGTCGCCCGTACTAGTCTTTGTTTTTGCATTGTTTATGCGCCCCTCTCATTCTTTTCTGGCTTCGTCTGTCTTCTCCATCCGCACGGCATCACACAGACTCCTCACACACACCGCCCTCTGCCCCTCCTCCGCGGCTCCTCTCCTCGTCCACCCTAACCCGAGTTCCTCTTTCTCCACTCCTGTGCCTGCAGCACCGGGGAGCACGCGGAAAGAGAGAAAAAAGGCAGGAGCGACGCAAAAAAAAAAAATAAGAAACGCGCGGCGGCGGCTTTGTGCGTCACTCACTCACTAACTCACTCCCCTCCCCTCTGCACCCTGTTCTCTCCCCCTCCCCTCTCCCACCCTCGCGCTACCCTCCCCGTCCTCTTTCGTGTCCACTCTCCTTTCCGCCGACTCCGCGTCTTCTCTGCCTCTCTACTGTGTGTGTGTGTGTTTCTTTTTTTTTTTCTGTACATCAGCGAGCGTGACGCGGGCAGTTACCAGGGAAAGACGGAGGAGCCGCAAATACCGCTCCTCTCACCTCAACACGCGAAATAAGCCCGGCGTGAGTCGGACAACGTCTTTCTTTCTTTGCCCCCCCCCCACCTTCTGTTTGTAGTTGCGTTAGCGAGGGAGAGGCGACGATACGAAATCTGGAACGGCTCCAGAGGTGGTTGACACCCTCCCGCCAAGGTGGACGCGCCACGAAGGGCGGGGAGGGGGGAAAGAAAACTCAGTGAACCGGCAGCGTCCGAGCACCGCCGTCGGTGAGCCCGAGCTTCCGCCGCGACGTCCCAGCACTCCGTCGACCATTTCATGCCTGGTTATTTTCGCTCTTCCGCTCATTTTCCATTGTCTTTTTTCTTCCGCTACTTGATGCACGCGTTTTCACGTGCTCGCTGAGAAGGATGAAGGGGTACGTGACGAATATGCGTCGGTCAGCATTGTCCACACTCCCCCCTTTGACCATTCATTCGACCTGCATACCACAGCCGGGTGCCCCCACCCTCCGCTCCTGTCTAATACAACCCTCAAGTACCACGGCGCTTGTCAACCCACCACCTCTTGTGTACTGGGTGAACGCAAGTTGCACCGCGCGCGTCGCAGGTGCACAAACGACCATCCTTGCAGGGCGCCTTGACATGGCCGGACTGTGGTGGCTTGCGACTCGCCGAGTCCCGCCATCCAGCAGGACCCTCCACCGCCTTCCGCACCGCCTGCTGGCCGCAACCTCTGCACAGTCCATGTGGCACACTCACGCTCCTCCTCCTCCTCCCCCTCCCCTCCCGGCCCGCTCCCCTGCCCTCACACCGCCCTCCTCTCTTCCACCCTCCTACAACGTCCCGCCGTGGGAAGCTCGCTGCCGCGTTGCAAGTTGCCTCCACCGAGCCCCCGCCGCCCACTCCATCTTCTCTGCGTGTNATCCCCGCAGGGCGCCTTGACATGGCCGGACTGTGGTGGCTTGCGACTCGCCGAGTCCCGCCATCCAGCAGGACCCTCCACCGCCTTCCGCACCGCCTGCTGGCCGCAACCTCTGCACAGTCCATGTGGCACACTCACGCTCCTCCTCCTCCTCCCCCTCCCCTCCCGGCCCGCTCCCCTGCCCTCACACCGCCCTCCTCTCTTCCACCCTCCTACAACGTCCCGCCCTGGGAAGCTCGCTGCCGCGTTGCAAGTTTCCTCCACCGAGCCCCCGCCACCCACTCCATCTTCTCTGCGTGTGCGCGTCTGTGCGTCTATGTAGGGCCCAGAGCAGTCTAGAGCCGCAGCGTGCCCAGCCTTCCTTGGCCCCCACCCCACCTCCTCCCTCTTCACCTCTCGCTATCGAGCTCTACCAAACAGCGCATATCGCTTCCGTTTCGGCTCTTCCCTCTCTCGTCTTCTCGCTTGCTTCTTTTTTCCTTTTCTTTTTTTGAGTGGTGCGAGGCAGCCATGGCCTCCGTCGGCACCTACATTGCGGAGTGGTTTCGCCACCAGCTTTCCTCCGTCGCCACATTTCAAAAGGAGTTCGTCGACGATGTGTCGGAGAAGGTGAAGGAGCAGAAGGCGCAGTTCGACCGGCACACCCGAGAGGCCAACGAGCGCGCGGTGCAGCTGCACCTGGACGACCTCGAGGAGAAGTACCTCTGCTGCGTCTGCGGGCGTGGCGGCGAGGTGCGCGAGGATGACGAGTTTGTCTACGACACCTACTCCATGATTAGCCTCCCGCAGCGACCCACCCTGGAGGCGGCGGTGCGGGAGCAGTTGGCCGACGTGGAGCTCTCCGACGACCGCATCAAGCAGCACCAGCACATGATGGCCGCGCGGCAGCGTCGCAGCCAGCCGAACTCCTCCTCGGCCACGGCCACGTACGACAGCGACAGCGACAGCTCGTCGGAGGGCTCGCGCACGGCGTCAAGTCGTCGCACCGGGTCGTCTGGAAAGGAGCGGCGGCGGCGCCACAGCCGGGACGATGGGGGGCGCGAGAAGCGCGCCAAGTCGGCCCCACAGCGCCACAAGCGCGACCATACAGGGCGGCGCCGCGACGGCTCTCGTGACGCCGCCAAGAAGAGCACGCGGCAGACGAGCGGCGGCGGCGGCGGCGGCGCCACCGCACCGGCCGGGGCGTGCGCCTCCATCTCCACCGACGCGCCACCCGCCGCCGCACGGACCAGCGTGGTGGCCGCGCACACGACCGACCTCGCCGTGATGGACCCCGACATGGTCGGCCCGCTCGACGTACGCAATACGCTGTACAAGATTCGGCACGCGGTGCTGCACAAGGAGGCCCGCGTCCGGCGGAAGTCCGTCGCGGTGCACAAGGACAAGGGCCTGATGATGATTGAGGAGTCGGAGATTGAGATGTTCTCGCACTTTTTCCAGCGCCCCGTCCACGGGTACCTCTGCATGGCTTGCCACACGTGCGCCCGCCGCCGCCTCGACACGCTCACCCAACAAATCCGTGCTATTCTCTTCAGGGCCGCCCACCCCGTGCTGCGCCGCCTGCCCGCCAAGGAGCTCGAGGCGCTCATGTCCGGCAACCAGGTACCGCCGACGCTTGTCCAAAGCATTCTCACCGTGCAGCGCCGCGCCAACGGACTCGCGGAGGAGCAGCAGCAGGCACAGCAGCAGCACGGCACAGACGGGGCTCCTGCCGCGCCGCAAGGGGTGGCAGGGGCCATGGAGGCTGGGGAGCGCGTGGGTGGGTCGGACGAGTCGACGACGACGACGCTGTCGGAGAAGAGCATTCTGACGCTGCGGGGGGAGGTGAAGTGCGGTGCCTGCCAGCGCCGCGCCGCGTGCTTCTTTGAGCCCAAGTCCGTCGTCTTTCTTTGCCAGTTCTGCACCGCGCGTGACCGCTTCTACCGCGAGCACGCCGTGTGCATCAACGACGAGGCGATGCCGCTGATGCTGGCCCACCTGCTGCACAACCTCGCCGTGTACTACCAGGGCGTGCAGCAGCAAATGGAGCTCCGCCAGGCGCCGCTGTCGGCCATCACGGAGGCCCAGACAGACCTCTTCCCGTTCACGGAGGTGATGCGGGACAAGGAGGGTCTGTTCACGTGCCAGGCGCCCGCCGCCGTCAACGCCCACCTGCTAACCCGGCGCGAGGTCGTGGACGTGGAGCCGGCGCTGGACGGCACGGCAGCGATGGTGCCGCCACACAGCGACGTGCCCATCGCCGGGCCATGCACGTCCGCCGCCACCACGGTGAGCTCCGCCGTGACGCTCAAAGAGCAGCGCGAGCGCGTTGGCCGCACGATGGTGAGCCTCTTCGACGGCGTCAAGGTGGAGGGGGCGGGCGTTAACCTCTTCCAGACCCCCGCAGCCCCGGCGCCGGCCAGTCCGGCGGCTGCGAACCTCTTTGAATCGCCGACCTCGCCCAACGCCGCACCAACCGCCGCGCCTGCGAGCGGCAGCGACGTCATCGACCACCTCTTCCATAACGGCAGTGTCGGGCGGCTGGCACCCGGGCCAGCGCCGGTGTGGGGAAGCGGCGCGGCGGCCGAGGGCGCGCCTGCGACCGCCGACGCCACCGCGACGCCCAGCGCCGATGCCGCCGCGGCGCAGAACCCCGACTGGGACAGCCTCTTCTGAGAGGCCCGAGAGCAGACGTTGCTTTCGGGATCTCACGCCAGCACACACACACACACACATACACACAAGGAAGAGCGTGCACGGCTGTCGCGTGCCTGCGTCCGGGTGCGTGGCCGCAGCAGCCTGTGCGGTGGCTTGGCATTACTTGTGCAACGCATCACCGTCGTCGTGGCTGCTGTTTGCCTTCGCCGCACTTCCGTTCATGCTTCTTGCGCTTCTTCTTCATCTCGGTTTTTTTTTGTCTTTTGCCTTCTTGTCCCCGCTGGGCAGTGATGGCGTGTGAGGTTGCCAACGGTGGTACGTATCACGCACGTGGGACGCCTGTGGCTCCCTTCGGCTCTTGAATTGTTTGTGTGTTTGTCTGTGTGTGTACGTCTCGTGAGCCCTTCCCCCCCCCCCTCCCCTGACCCTTCCTTTTGCGCACCGCTAGGAGTGTTGACGTCTCTTCTTGAGTTGCGTTGTTGTCTTTCCTTTGTCGTTCTTTTTTTTCCCCGCGGCTCTTGCTGGACTTGCCATCCTAGCCGCCACCCCCACTCGCACTGCTCCACCTCCTACTCCCCCTTCCTCACGCACTCTCAGCCCTCGCCTCACCCCCGGGGAACACCTCTTTGTTGACCCGGCACTGGTATTGGGCATGACAGTGTCGAGTCTTGTGCGCCGAGGTCCCTTCCACCTCCTCCTCTTCCCAAGCGCGACGACGGTGGAGCAGTCGGGGCCCGCTGGCGCAACCTTGCCGTCACTCTTGCGTAAAGAGCTGCCGTGCGCACTGCGATACGCCAAAAAGAATCAGAGGAAAGCACGAAACAAAAAACGAAGCGCTCCTTTGCGCAGTGCATGCGCGCTGACGACGCCGCGTGACCCTGCACCCTCCACCACCTCCGCAGGGCGCGAGACCGCGGACGGCCGGTGGTGGCGAGAGAGGAGGGTTGGGAGGCCCACATGCTGACACGCGGCGGCACTGGAACGCAAAGAAAACGGGCGGGCTAGTGGGCATGCGCGGCAACAGAGCACCGCCCATCAAAATGTCGGGTGCGCCTTTTTTTTTTGTGGATCATGGAAGGCACCTGGCAGGGACGTCGTCACGGCTTCTCTTCACACGCACGCAGAGCGCCGCACTCCTCACGTGTCGTCTCGTTACCTTTCCACACACGCTCTCCCTCTCTTCTGCCCCCCCCCCTTTGCCCTCGTTTCTCACTATTGACGCTCTTCACCGAAAAAGGAAACTCGCCGCCCTCTGCACGGCACCGCAACGCCCGTTCGATCGGCCTCAGCCTGTCTGGGTGGACCCTCCCTTCTCCCCTGCTAGACAACCCTCGTTCTCTCTTCTTGTTTTTTGCCGTGCCGACACTTCAGTACTCGCGGTCGATCGTTCTACATGCCAGGACACGCCAGCCTCGCTAACACGCGCAAACATTTCTGTTCCGGCACTACTCCTTTCTTGGCGTGCACGCGCTTCCACACGCAAATTCCACACACAAGCAAACACTAAGTGAGCTGCGCTACGCGTTTCTTGAGGCCAGCGCGCCGCTCTTTATCTGCGTCAGTCACCTCAACACAACGCCGCACGTGCACCCCCCTCCCCTCCCCTAAACACACACACACACTTGCACGCTCTCCACCACCTCCATCACCGTACCGCGTGAACAGCTTCCTGCCACACTCGGTCTTGCTACCTTGTGAGCCCCTCCTCCCCCCCCCCCCAAACACACTGTGCCTTCCTTGTTGCTGTTCCCCCCTCCCCCTTCCACTCCACCCCCTCGTCACGTGATTTGACTGATCTCCTTTTTCTTCGCTCTCCTCGGCCGGGAACCGCTTCCCGATTTCTTCCCTTCCTCGTCCTCCTTTCCGGAGCAATACAGCGGATCGGAGGGGGGCTCTTCTGCGTCTCGGCGGAGAGTGCGTCCCGTAAGAAACCAGGCGCAGAGGAACGGGGCGGGGGGCACTGTGCAGCTCGTATGGACCTCCTCGCCCTGCTCCGAGCTGCGGCCCTCGACTCACCCGGTGCGCATTGTGCATGTGTATTTTCACCGTGCGGACCGTCTACATCAGCGTCACCGCCCCTTGGGTCGTGGATGGCGCCTCGGTCGCGTGGGCCACCGGTGCTGGCGCGGTGGTGTCTGCGTCTCGTTTTCGTGCTGCTGCTCTGCGGCGTCGCGCTTTCAGCCGTCTGCGATCTGGCGGCGAGTCTTGCACGCATCGCCACCGCGTCACCTACCCGGCTACCGCCCCGTGGGAGCACCTGTGGCGCAGCGTTGTGGCCTCTACCGCACCTCACCTTTGCTGCCGCAGAGCCCGTTGACGGTGCCGCACTGCCGTCCTGCGTGGCGGTGGGTGGCCGCCAGACCAATTCGCTGCCGGTGGACGAGAGGTGGTCGTGCACCCCGTGGACGGCGGCTCGTCCGCGGCGCGGCGTGCGCGAGATACGGCGGAGTGCGAGCGCAGCGGCGTTTGCTGCCCCCACCAGTGCGCTCTCCTCCTCCCTCCAGGCTGAGCGCCGGCTCGTCGGTGACGGTGCGGCGGCAGCAGCAGCCAACGCCAGCCGCGCGTTTGGTAAGGACGGGTCGGCGCTAGCCGCCGAGGCGGCCGCCGCAGCGACGGAGGCTGCAGCAGATCCACAGTACGTCGCGCACGACGCAGGGAAGTACGGCCCCCGATTCATCAACAACTTCACGCGCTTGTTGTACGAGGACGGTGCGCCGAGAGTGCAGTTTGTGGAACCGGCGGGCGCAATCGGCTACGGCGCGACACTGTCACCACTCGTAGTGATTGGTCTCTTCTCCAAGGCGCTCATGTACGTTTACGTGGATGGCGTCAGCATTGTCGATGCGCAGCAACCGTCCCCTTACGAGCTGCGCCTCCCGTTCATCCCTGCATACCCCGCCCCGCCTCACGTGGCGCTGCTGCACTGCGGCAACGGCGTGCTACCAGATTGCGAGGATCCGTCGCTGGTGCGGCCGCTCACCATCACGATTACGTACGCGACGGCCACGAGTCGAAGCGACAGCACCTACGCCGCGATAGCCCCAGTGCTGGCGAACATAACGGTGGTTCTGGACGGGCTGGACGGGCGGCCGCTCCTCGCCCGCTACCCCACCCTTACGCCGCTGCTGCTCTCCTCGTCGACGCACGCGCTTGTGATGACGCGTCCGCCGCGGTTCACGAGCGACACCGAGCTGGACAAGTGGTCCGTGGCGCCGAGCTACCGTCAGCCCCCCACACAGCGGCACCAGCTCAGCGCTGTGGTGCACCCGCAGCAGGTCCACATTGTGGGGCAGGCGCAGCAGGACTGGGAGGCCAACATCAGCCGCTTCAGCGTCCAACTCGCCGCGCACACCTTCGCCGACGCGCTGGCGTACGTGGGCGTGACTGCGGCAGTCGAGCAAGTCCTGCCGGCGAGCGCGGCGAGTTGGTGGATGGACCACAGCACCCGCGTCGAATACCGAAACGCCGCCAAGGATGCCATGCACGCAAACGTGTCCATCCTGTGGACCGTCGGCGAGGTCACTGGCGACCTGACGACGACGACGGCAACGCGCTCGCTCGACGTCGCGGCTGAGCTCTACGGGCTGCACGTCGTCCTGCCCTCCCTCACGCGCGCCGCTCACACCGTCACGCTGCCCGCCTTGTACGACGTGGCGCCAGGTGAGGGGGTGCGCTTCATGAACCAGAATTGCACCGCGGCCCCCGTCACACACGACCTGTTCATCCGCGGCGCCTTCCCGCGCTCGCTGCTCATCCTCAACGACGACGTCATGGCAACGCTGCGGCCCCTTCGCGTGCCCACGTTCGAGGGCACCACCAACGCCCCCAACGTCGCGCTGGTCGACCCGACGCTGGGCGACTGCCAGGCAACCGGTGAGAGCGACGTCGGCGACACTCTCTTCTGCCGCGCCTCGGTGCGGGCTACTACGCGCGATGACAGCGCGCTGGCAGAGTTGCGCGCCACGGACCCGCTTGACACATGCGGCGGCGGCATCGTGGTTAGCCTTTTCAGCGCCAGCGGCTCCACGGCGTCTGAGGCCAGCGGTGCCGCGACGAACTGGGACGCGGCGAGCAGCGGCGGCGGGCTCACCCTGCTGAGCGGCTTCCCAAAGGCACTGGCGCTGACGAGCCGCGTTGGGCTGCAGGACGTCTTCAACGCGATGCCGAACCTTCCCACGGACATGTCGGCATTCGAGGGCGAGTGGCTGGTGCTTCGCTTCTCCTTTGTCTTTCTAAGTGCGGTATCGGGGGTGTACCGGCTGCACTGCGACGGAAGCGCGCTTCACATGCAGGTGAGGATCCGCGCGGGCAGCGACCCCGACACGGTCGTGCAAGCCGACTGCCTGCAGAGCCCCACGGACGCGGCCCCGTTTCGCCACACAGTCGTCGACGCTGAGTTTGACTCCGAGAGTCGTCTCTACATCAACGCGAGCTGCACGTTTCCCTGGGTGCCGGGATCGGCGCAAGGGTCACCAACGGGGGAGTTCTGCGGCGTCTCGCTCGAGGCCGTCTCGCTGTGGCAGCCAATTGGCCCTGCGATGGCGCTGCTGCCGTCGTACGCCGTGTACGAGATGCGCGTGCCCGTCAACGAGGACGCCGCGGCGGTGGCAGACGGGTACGCTGTCGCGCTCGGCCTTGGTGAGGCAGCCGCGACGCCGCTTGTGTCCTTCACGCTGCCGGGCGTCGGCTCCGTGCGGGACTGCTACGCGCTGCCGTGGCGGGTCTTGGACGAGGGTGGGCCGTACGAGAGCGGGGCGGCGGTCGGCCAGCGGTGGGGTGGCCTCGGCTTCGTGAACGTCTCGTTTCCCTCCACGGTGATGAGCGACACGGGGGAGGCGCAGCAGCACTGCCACCTCTTCCTCGCCTTCCGGCTGCCGGAGGAGCTGCAGAGCGCCGGCGCGACGACGACAACAGCAGCGACGCAGGTCGGCGGCTCTGGCGGCGTTGGCAGGTCGGCCAGCACGGCGCAGTGTCCGCCGCTGTTGACGCTCACTGTGCAGACGCCCAACACGTCGGCGGCGCCGGTGCAGACGCAGCGCGTGTTCTGCGGGTCGCGCTCCTACTTCATGGACCCCATCACCCCGCTGCAGCTTCGCGTCCCTTTGCTTGAGGTGCCGCGGCTGGTCGACCTGGACGCGCTGGTGCCAAGCACGGAGGACAGCTACATGGTGTACCAGTACTGCATCGAGGTGGTCTTCTACAACGAGACGACCCGCTTCACCGCCGCCTACGCGGCGCGCCGCCCGCTCGTGTACACTATCGTCGACACTGTGGACGCGCCGTCCCACTTCTGCCCCAGCGTACACGCGACCGCACCGCCCAACCCGGCAAACGTGAGCGCCCTCGACACCGTCTACTTCACCGGAACAGACCTACGCTACTACAACGCAAGCAACGCCCGGCCTCTCACCGGCACCCGCTTCACCGTCGAGCTCGTCACCGTCGGCACGTACAAGTGCGCCGACGCCGGCGTCATGACCCCGACCGGCGTTCTGCCGTCGCTCACGGCGCACCTCGTGAATGATACCACCGTGGCGCTCCCCATCACGGCCGACGTGCCAGGCGGGTGGTTCAACCTTACCATGGCGCAAGGCGAGGCCGGCGCGGTTGTTGTCGACTGCAGCGTGACCCTCCGCGTGGCGAGCACGATCGACTCGGTGACGGCGTCGGACGTCGTGGGCCCCGTCGGCGGGACGGTGCTGCGCGTGCGCGGGTCGAACCTGCCCATCTTCGAGGCCACAGACGCGACGCTGACGGTGGGCTACCCCGGCGAGAGCGGCACGCCGGCGGCGCCGCGGTGCCGCGTCACGTCCTCAAGCGGCACGCTGATCGAGTGCACGACGCCCAGCATCGACGAGGACCGCATCCCCACACTCGCCGTCTATCACAAGGAGGACGAGAACGAGGACACGTACTGGCTTCCACTGAACCTGACCATCTTCTACGTGGACAGCCGGAAGCGGCGGCGCATGCTGCAGACCATCAACATCAACAACACCGCCACCGGTGTGTCAAGGTTGTTGGTGCCGTTCCGCCTGAGCAAGATGTCCATCACGAGCGTGTCACCGCTGCGCGTCTCGTGCATGAGCGACAACCCCACCTTCACCGTTCGGGGCACCGGGATCGCCTCCCACTCGGTGCTGTTGTGCGACGTCACCACCATCAGCACGGCGGACAGGACGAGCTGCATCCTCTGCCTGCCGCGCGCGTTCTCGTCGGAGCTGCTCGTGTGCGACGCCCTCAGCTCGCTGCCGCAGGGCTACTACCGCGTGTACGTCTCCGACCGCGCCCTTGAGGGGGTGACCGCCTTCACGGTGGCCTCGTCCTGCCGGGTGGACACGGTGGAGCCGGCCTTCCTGTACCCGCACACGGGCAGCGTGCAGCTTTCCCTGATCGGCGACGGGTTTGCGCCGAGCTCCGGCGCGACCATGTCAGTCGTCGCCACCAGTGGCGGCACTCGGCGGACGTACGTGCGCCCGATTGTCGCGATGACGTCGACGAAGGTGACCTGCAACCCGCCGGACCTGCGGTGGATGGAGGAGAGTGGCGGAACCCTCGCGCTTGCCGTCAACTTCGGCGGCGGCGGCGTGCTGGGCTGCGGGGGTCAATGTACTGTACGGGAGGCGCGCGTCTTGCCGTCCTCGCAGGTGCCGCGCATCGACTCCGTTACGCCCTTCGCAGGCCAGGCGCCGCTGCTGCTCACGATCTACGGTGCTGGCTTCACCAAGTTGCCACACTCCCCCCGCACCCCGCAGTCGGTGATCAGCACCCAAGGCGGTCTCCTGCACCGCACAACGCCGCTGGCCCTGCAGGACACGTACATCGACGTGGGCGGGGGCAGCTGCGTCATTGTCAACATGCTCAACACACGCATCGTCTGCAACCTCACCGACCCATGCGCCAACACGTACGACGGGTCCGCCGTCCACCTCGTCTCGCGGACGTACGGCACGACGACGCCCTTCAGCGGCAACACCAGCCGGCGCTTCTTTGAGTGCGACATGCGCGTCGACGCCATCTCGCACGTCACTGGGTCGGCAGCGGGGGGGCAGACACTTCTTGTCACCGGTGTTGGCTTCCCAGCTGAACCGGCGCTGCTGAGGGTCATGGTGGCAGGTGTGACGTGCACGGTGCAGGTCGCCAACACGACGTCCATCACGTGCACCACGGTGGCCACTTATGCTTCGATTGCGCCGCACAATGGCCCGGTGGTTGTCTTCAACGACGGCACGGGGCGGCAGAGCAGCTGTTGCTCGTACACCTTTGACGCCACAGAGATGCCATTTCTGACGTCTGTGTCGCCCACGACGGCTGCTGCAGGGGCGCGGCTCCTCCTCTTCGGCTTCAACTTCCCCAACGCCACCGCCGCAGCCGGCGAAGATCTGCCCTTGTGGGGCGCGCACACCACGAGCTATTCACAAACTGCCCCCATGACGGTGCTCTTCGGAACTCGGCAGCTGGATGTTACGGACATCAAGAGCAGCACGCGCGCCTTCGTCACGGTGCCAGACGACTTCTTTGGGCAGGACTACCTCGCCGTGCACGTCAACGGTGTCGGCAACTCGCCGCTCTTCTTGGACAGCGTCTTCACAGTGCTCGCCACGCCGGCCGTCGCGGTACCCGGCATGGGCGGCTACCACGGGCGTGTCACGATGCGCCTGGCCGGCACCTCTCTAGGCCCCAACCGCGCCGCCGCCGAAGTGACTAAGCTGTTTAACGTGTTTGTGTGCGGCCGACTGTGCGAGATGCTGCCGACGGGGTCGGCCGGGGAGGTGACCTGCCGCACCCCGACGTACATCGACGAGGAGTTCGTGAGCCTCTACCGCCGCCTTCTTGCCTTTGAGCGGCTCACGGATGGCTTCACGGCGTACTTCTACGGCACCCCCGCAGTTGATTGGGGGCCGGAGGTCATCGTCAACGACGCGTGGAATGTGCTCGTAAACAGAAAGGTGCCATGGGGCGACGTCACGGCGCTCTTCACCGGTTCCGCCAGCGTCATGTACCCGTTTGCGGCCTCCGCCTCCGTTGTCAGCATCAACCGCCCCAGCGTCTTCATCGTGCTTGAAGCCCACCTGCACTCTCGCCTGCTCCTGTCCAGTGTGACGCTCGTGCTGGCGCCGATGACGCCGCAAGTGACCAGCCTCGACCTCTCTCAGGCTACGTGCCGCCTGCTCCTCGCCACAGCAACCGCCCAGATCGCCAGCCTCTTCTCCTCCGACGCCAACCCGCTCAACACCACCATGTGGAAACAGTTCGACTTGGGCAGCGCGGAGGCGGCTCACTTCGTGTGGCCGCCGCTGCAGCTAGGCGCCAACACGCTCGACTTCACGCTGCTCGACGCCTTTCCTACAGCGGTCTACATGGGCATTGAGTGCGTGGGGCTGCCGGTGAACGTGTTGCGGCTGAGCTCTGCCTCGGTTGCTGGCTACCAGGTCGGGCTGGATTTTAGAGGAGGCGTGTGTCCTGTGAACATACGCGCCCAGCAGCGCAGCGACCAGCCCATCATGGACTCGTGCCCCGAGCGGGTCGGCGTGTCGTGCCCGCTATTCCACTACCGCCGCGAGATGACGCCGGTCGTCACGCGCTACGACCCCGTCTCGGCGCTCGCCAGCGACGTCGGGGCGTCCATCACCCTGTACGGCAGCGGGTTCGGCACCAACGTCAGCGCCATCGAGTCGGTGGTGCTGGACCGCGCGGCGTGCGCGCCGGTGTCAGTGTCCGACACGGAGCTTCGTTGCGCGATGCAGGGCCGTGTGTCAACGACGCGGCCGTGGCGTGTGGCGTGGTCAAACGAAAGCGGACGCGGCACGGCGATGCTGCTCAGCACCCAGCCCTTCTACGCGACAGTGGCGTGGTCGTCGTACCTGGCGTGGATGGGGGAGGGGCTGCCCAAGGAGGGCAACATCGTCGTCATCCCGTCCGGCAACTCCATCCTGCTCGACGTACCGCCACCACCCCTGTCGGGCCTGCTGCTCGCCGGCGTACTCATCGTCGCCGACAACCTGGACATCGAGCTGCGCGTCGGCTACATGCTCATCGCAGAGAGCGGCGCCCTCATCGCCGGCAGCCCGAACCAGCCGCACCGCCATCGCTTCACCCTCACCCTCGCCCTCAACCTCTTCCAGGACAATCCATACGACTTCGTCAACGATATTGCCTCCCTTGAAAGCGATGCAGAGCCGCCCTACTCGCGACTGCTGAACGTCATGGGTGGCACGCTGCAGCTGCACGGCACACCGCCCGCCATGGCGCGAGCCCGACTGGCGCAGACCGCCAACGTCGGCGACACGAGCATCACAGTCGACCGCTGGGTGCCGTGGGCTGTCGGGGACGTCGTCGCGATCGTCACGAAGCACGTGGCGCTGCCGCACTTCATCGAGCAGCGCACCATCGTCGCGCGGGTGGCCAACGCGACGAACACGGTGCTGTTCTTCACGTCCGAGGCGCCGCTGGCCCATCTTCACCGTGCTGGGGCGCCGATGCCGGACGAGCCGGCAGCGTCACAGTACGCCGACGCGGTGGAGTGGAACGGGACGTGGGCCGGCGCATACGCGGAGGCGACGGGCACGGAGGTGGTGTACCTCAGACGCACCATTGTCGTCCGCGGCGACGAGGTGAGTCCGCTGTCGGGTGTAGGGGCGTCGGTGTGGATCCAGGGCACCACGAAGGTGCGCCTCGAGCACGTGGAGCTGTACCGTACCGGCAAGCGCGGCACCTTGCAGGGCTACAGCGTCTGGCTTGACGGGGTGCGCTTCCCGGTCGACGAGGTGGTGCTCGACGACATTGTGCTGCACGACGCCTATTACCGTGGCGTCGTGTTGCAGAACACGCGCAACGTCATCGTGCGTGCCGTGACAGTGCTCTATGCGGACGGGTACGGCGTGGCCGCCGCCGGGCCGGAGCACGCGCGGCTGGCGGTGGTGGACAGCTTCCTGGCTGGCCTGCGCGGCGACAGGGGCGGTCTCGACACCATCGCCGCCGGCCTGTTCGCCAGCGCCGCCGACGTGACGCTGCGGGGGACTGAGATATTTGCCAGCGAGGGTCACGGTGCGTGGTACGCGCTGCGGTTCCTCTTTGTTGGCGCGGCGGCGTGGCTGTGCCCTGGGCAAAGCGTGCTGGCCGGGCTGCACGACAGCCGCCTGCACAACCTGCGGCGGCACGGCGTCCTCGTGTACCCGCTGCAGCTCAACGTGGGCGAACACTGCGTGCTGTCGACGAACGCGGCCGATGCCAACGAACCGAGTGCGACAAGCGCGGCGGCGCAATCGGCCTCGGCGGAAGACCGCGCCGACACGCTGCTCGCAGGGGCGATGCGCGGGCTCCTTGTCTTCAGTTGTGGCTTGTACGGGGTGTACCTGCCGCCCTCAAGCGGGTACGAGGTCCGCGACAGCGCCATCGTCGACTGCGGTGTGGGAGGGGTGTTCATGGACTACACCACCCTCACGACCTACATCAAGACCGTCTTCGTTGCGGGGCACTTGCCCGAGGGCCTCTCCACCACAAAGGACACCCTCGCGGGCACCAACAACCAAGACGATCACTACTTTGTCGAAGGCAGCATTCCACTCACGGAGGCCGCGGAGGCCCTTGGCGTGAACCCACACCAGTGCGCCATCGCCGCCACGCACGGCGGTAACTTCGCTCTCGACTCCATCACCCTGGGGTCCGTGACGGGGGGGGCAGCGCTGATGCTGGGCACTCTCAGCGTGTCCTCCTCGGTCGTGACGGACTACCTGCCGGGAAGCTACGCGGCGCAGCGCAGCTCCCACCTCACGGCCCTCGTGTTCAACATCAGCGTCGTGCAGCCCATCGACACGACGCTCCTCCTCACCGGAAGCGTCGCCGTGATTGACCTGGACGGACGCCTCGCCGCATCGGACGAGCGAACTATCTTTCTATTCGGCGAGAGCTCTGACCTGGTGAACGTCCCTGCGCGGTGCGTGCTGGTGCCAGAGAAGGCGCCAGGCAGCACGAGCGAGGTATTGGAGCCGCCGCTGTCGGTGACGGTGGAGGGCCCAGTGGCGGAGTCGCCTCAGCGCTCGGGGCAGATGCTGTGGATGCAGGGGCGTGAAGTCGCGTCAGCCGGCATCAGCGGTACAACAGTTGTGCGGTTAACGGCCCCGAAAGCTCGAGAGCCCGGCGACGAGAACAGCGGCAGCCTGGGCGACCCACAGTCGCAGATGTGGGGATGCAAGTCACCGGCCAAGATGCTGTCGCTCATGTTCCTCGAGGTCAGCACTGCCGCTGACCCTGTCGAGGGCGAGACACCTGCAGCGTGCACGACGGTCACCGCCGACCTGCGCGAGGGCGATGGCACGCGCACGGTGCTCCAAGCGAACTTGACGCGCCTCAACGAGAGCAGCGGCAGCGCGAGCGACAGCAACGCCCTGGCCAAGGCCGTCGAGGTGGTGGCCTCGGCCTCCTTTTACCTGATGAGCCGCGACGACGAGCCGGTCAACGGGCAGCCGTGCGGAAGGGTGGAGACGGTCGCTGGCATCGCGGCGGTGCCGCGGTGGTACACACCCGGCACGAGCTACTCCACCGCGGGTGGCGTAGAGGAGCTTCGCGGGGCGGGCGCCTACGCCCTCGAGTCCAGCACCAACCTGTCGCTGACGTTCTACACCGAGACCGGGGCTGTGTGCTACCCCGCCAAGTTTACGATGCGGGCCGACCAGTCCCTCGCGTGGCCGACGGCAGAGCTGCTCACGCAGGTGCGGGTGTCGCAGAGCATGTACGCGTATGACGCACTGCCGGGCCTGCGCACGGCGTGCACGGCGCCGCCTCTCATGGGAGACGTGCGCTGGCGCTTCAATAGCAGCGACCCCGGCGTCAAAACTCGGGCGCCGCGCGCAACCGCTCCGGCTTCCACCTCCACGCGAAGCTCGCGTGAAGACGAGGCGAAAGAGGAGTCAGCGCAGATCAACACGACCGCGTTGTTGCTCGCCGATGCGGAAAGGCCTACGTGGCTCACACTAGCGCTCAACCCGCCTTGCATCGGCGCGCTCAACCGCAATGGCAGCAGCGGCCCGTGGTCGGCGTCGCCGTCGCTCTTGGCGGCTGTCGAGGTGCGCGTCTGCCGCGAGATCACGCGCGCCGGCGATGGCTGCATCGGGCCGCGCTTTCCGTACTTGAAGCCCTTCGTGTCGGCGCACACCGTCGCCGCAAACGCCCCCTTCGTGTCGTGGTACTCGTCGGCCGCCTGGGAGGACGGGTGGGCGCCGTGGCTCGCAAGCGATGCGACAGCGATGGCTACGCCGTCCACCTTCGTGATCCCGTTCGGCACACGCGTGCACCTGCACCTGCGCGGCGACGCCACGGTGCCCGGAGTGCTCCTGGTCATCGGCGAGCTGCTTGTGACGGTGGGTGGCGATGCGGCGTCGCCCTCCAGTGAGGCACATACGTCCTCCATGAAGGCCGACTGGACAGCGGCGAGCACGGCGGGCACCCCGGCAGCCTGCACGCTGCGCGTCACCTCGCTGGTGGTTCTGGGCAAACTCAACGTGTCGGCAACTGAGGACGTGATTCCGGTGCTGCGCATCGAGCTGGGCATCAAGCACGCGTCCACGCCGCCGTACCAGCTGGACGCCGACACGAGCGTGCACCCCGGCACTCTCTACGCCGCGGGTGAGGTGTCGCTGACGGGTGTTGCAACCGGGCCGACGACATGGCGAGCCACTGAGGCCGTGCCACAGGACACACACGTGGTGCCCGCCGTGCAGCACTTGACAAACGTGAGTGTTTTCTATGAGTACTGCTTGCAGCAGGTACAGCTTATGGCGGCGGTGACAAACACGCCGCCACAGACAAGGCTAGCGCTCTTCAAGGCTGCGAGTAACTGCACCACAGCGACATTCGCACACCTGCCGCAGTGGCTCAGCGGACTATCCAGCCCCTACACGAGTGTGGCCGCGTGGCGCAACGGGAGTCGCATCGGCGTAACGAGCGGCACCGCCTTTGCAAACCAGTCAGAGACCAACACCGTGCTGTCGAGCGGCGGCGCAGCGGGCAGCTCAACCTTCACGGCGGCGTCCGCCTGGCGCTTCCCGCACGGCGGCGTTTACACCCACGACACGACGCCGCGAATGGAAGGGCTGGACGTGTACGGCGAGCTTATTCAGCTGTCCCAGACGGTGGAGCTCGATTGTGCGATTGCGAAGTCGCTGAGCGACGCGGGCTGCATGCTGCACATTACGCGGCAACGCAATCCGGCCGGCCTCTTCCAGCCGCCACGGTTCCAGGCGACGGGCGTGGGCATTCACCGCTTTGGGAAGCGGGGTCAGAGTACCGCGTCGGCGGGGGTGATGCCGGCGACGGCGCCGCTCACGTTCCTGCCAGCTGTGTACGTGAACGTCTCGGCCGGCGACTACGACGCGGGCCCTGTGCTGGCGAAATTTCGCACGACAGCAGAGGACTGGGACGCCGCCGGCTACGCCGTGCTGGCCGGGACGGTGCTAGAGAACAGCTTTGGCACGGCCCTCTACAGCGACCGTAAAAACACGCATCTCTTCATGGTCGACTCCGCCGTGTGGAACAGCGTCGGCGGTGGCGTGCGCATCGACGGCGGCGCAAGCGGCGTGTTCATGGCTGGCGTCGTTGTTGCTGGCACGACGTACGCTCGCGGCCGCGACTTCGGCAACGTGTCCGACGAGACGGAACTCATACGCCCCGACACAGCCACCCTCACCGAGACGCCGCCGCTCACGTTGGAGGACACCTTGGTGACATCGATGTGCAGCGTGTTGATCAACCAGTCCTTTGTGCTGTCGCCTTTCAGGGCCGCAGACGACGAGCACGATTTGTGGGTAAACGAGGTCGTCACGGTGGGGGCGTTTGTGCAGGACGTCGTGGCCGCCGGCTCGGAGAGCGAAGGCTTCTGCGTGCCGTGGGATGGCCCGGGTGGGCCGTGCTGGATGGCGCGCAACACCGCCCACAGCGCCGTTATCGGCCTCTTCCTCTTCGACCGGATGGTCAGCCCGGATCCCGGGACGCAAGTACAGACAAACAGCGGCAACATCCTCGCCACGCTGCGCTCCTTCGCGCCCAGGACTAATCAATCCATGTGGTTTGACAGCACACCTTGGGGCGGCCCGCCGCTCAGCGAGGCGCTGTCAGCGTTCACCCTTGTCGTACCGTCCACCAACGAGCTGAACGCCATCACGCAGTTCTCCCAGTGGACCATCTACGGCAACCGCTACATCGGCATCTACAGCAGCGGCCACTCCAACGTCAGCATAACGGCCAGCGACATTTTTGCAAACCCGATCGGCGTCGCCCTTGCCGTTAATCCCGCCACATCAGTGGGCCGCAGCAGCATCTTGGACAGCTACATTGCCACCTTCCCTGGCTGCAGCTGCGGCTCGACGACGTACAGCGGCACTTCCGTCGGGCTTCACGTGCCGCCTGCGGTGGCTGCGGCGTCGGTGCGCGAGTGGGATGTGTGCCAGTACAGCGCCTATGCCAAGTCGCGCTGGACGCCGTACGGGTGCGGGCCCCTGACGTTCGTGGATGAGACGTACCACTACACGGCGGTGCTAGTGATGCCGTCGTACGCGTACAGGCCGCTCTCCTACCCCCGCGACGCCCCGATCACGTCGCTGAGCGCGTCGATGGTGGAGTCGCACACACAGACCAGGCTCTATCTCACGAGGGTTTTGTTCGGCGCCGTCGGCGATTTGGCCGCGTGTACGAGCACCGCGTGCTGGGACGCAGTGGGTGCGAAGGGGTCGCCGCTGCGCAGCGCCGCCGTGATGGGGACCGGCGGCCCCGGTCTCCGCGGCAGCGCCTCCCTCGGTGCTGTTGTGCTGTCAGCCATCGCGTACGCCTCGTCCAGTGCGTCGTCGCTAGCGAAGCCGACCATCGCGCCACAGGGGGCGAACGTCTCCGCGTTTCTTCCGGTGACCGGCACTGCCGCCTCGGTCCTCCGCCTGCGCCCGCACACGCTGAAGCCGCCAGCGCACGGCAGTGTCGACAGCGATGCCGTCGCATACCCCGCCGAGGTGCGGACGGCGTCGCCGGGCTCCGGCAACGACGGCACGGCAACACCGACGGAGGAGGTGGTGCAGGCTGGCCGCGAAAACCCCTACGGCGACACCGTCGTGTACGACAGCGATGGCACCGCCTACACCAAGAGGGAAGGCGGACGCAACTACATCGCCCGCAGCGCGTGGTCAAACAACTCCGTGACGACTCTCCTCAGCACCCTTTGCACTCCCGACACCACGACAGGTGGGGAGATGTTCGTGTGCGGCCAAGACATCACCTTTGTGCAGGTGCGCTTCCGCAGCCTTGACGCGCGGGCGGGGCTGCAGTCCCTGGTAGGGCGCCTCTCCATGCTCCTGGCCGAAGCCTTCAGCGCCGATGCGGCACAGTACCAAAACTACTACACGCCAACAGCCATGTCGGTGCTGCGAGCGCGCGATACGGAGCAGCCCGGCAGCGCAGGCGACTCCGCTGCGACGGTGCTGGCCTTTCCAGTGCCATTTCGGTTTGTCGTACTGCAGCCGGCGGCAGAGGCCTATCCGCAGGCGATGGAGGTGCAGCTCGCGGCGTGCGGCGACGCGGCAGTCGACGCAACAAGAGATGTGCTCGTTGCACTGCCGCTGCTGGACAACGAGGCTACCGTGCGTGTCTGGTCCGTCCACAGTCGCGTGCTGATTCCCGTGGCGAGTACCCTGACCGCCTTCACCGTCGTAAAAGCATCGGCGAAGTTGGCCTATAAGCCTATCTTCCCTTTCGAAGACGAGCCCGGCGTCGCCGAGAACGCGGCGCAGTGGGCCCACTACTCCAACCAGAGCAACATCACGGGCAACACAGCGTCGTTTGTGTTGCTGCATCTGCACTGCGGTGCCCGCCTGCGCGTACACCAGCTCGTGTATGGAATGATCATGCTCTATGCTCCGCAAGACCTCAACCTCGTCAAGCAAGGGCTTCTGCGGCGCGGGCTCACGGTGGACATGACCAGCATCTTGCCTGCTGACCTGTACCCCACTGTGAACATGACCTGGTTCGAGGAGCGGCTGCTTGTGAAGGTCATGGACCTTTACCCAGACGCAGTTCTTGGCGAGGGGACGTGGATAGTACTCAAGGTGGAAGCAGTTGACTCGTTCAGGTACAACGCCACCGCCGCCACCGACGCCATTCACGAGTTCCTCAGCGTGGTCGACCGCAACTCCACCTTCTTCAACTCCTTCGTCGCAGCTCCGGCTGCCGCGCCACTGGCCGCGGCGCGGGACGAGCTGCGGGAGCGCTTGCTGCGCGTGACGGCACGCCAGCGTCCCGGCCCGGCCTCGGGTACGCGGCTGGCGCGTGAAATGGCGGATTCGGGAGAGGACCTCTTGGCCCCCATCTCTGCCAGCTCCTTAACCACTGGTGCCACGCTTGTCGTAGGTGGCGTGCACTTCTCGGTGGTGCTCACGATGCCGGTGCTCCTTCCAGCGGAGCTGGCGCGACTGGAGGCCATTCTGCGAGCCTTCTCCACCGGCGTCGGGCCCGGCACCGTGAGGACCTCGTGGCTCGTGGTGTTCGTCGTCGTGCTCGGCCTCGTCCTGCTCCTCCTCGCCGCCTGGGTGGGGCTTCGCCTGTGTCTGCCGGCACTACGGTGGCGCCGCGACGCAGCAGTGGCGGCGGCGGCACGCAAGACGGCAGGGGCACCGCACACGGCGGCCGCCGCAGTGCTGGGGACGAGCGACGGCGACGCGCTGCCGCCGGACACCGGCTCGGCTGGTGTTGTGTGGGTTGCCGGTGTGCTGCGCACGGCGGTGGTGGCGACTCTGGACAAGAATGGCGTGACGGCGTGCGGTGGGGCGGACGCGGTGCGCCGCCGCACCGCGAAGACGGCGATGGCCGCCGCTGCAACGCCGGCGCACCGTGCGGCATCGAGGGCCGTGACGCGGCAGCTCCTCCTCCTACCGTCTTTCAACCCCCTTGACAAGGACGCGGCGGTCGTGCCGTTTGCCTCATCCGATGCCCCGGTGCCGCGCGTCACGGAGCCGCAGCGCAGCCACGCGGCGGCACGGCAGCGGTACGTGCGGGACTGGCACATCGCGCCACACGCGATGGTGGCGCTCACGCAGCGCAACAGCATGGCGCGGGTGATGGCGATGGCGACCACCACAGCAGGAGCAGCAGCAGCGACAGCAGCAGCGACAGCGGCAGCGGGCGGCAGAGGCGCGGCCAGCACCATGGGCAGCGACGGCAGCGCAGAAGTCGCGCCGAGCGCCGGCTCCCCCACGCCGCCGCTCCAGGGGACGCCGGGGTCCCGCCCGCGCTGCCCGGTGCCGCCGTTGTCCAAAGGTGGCAGTGCCGGCGCGGCGGCCTACGGGTCGCGGGTCCTCGCTGAGGGCTCGTACCGCACGTCGCTGAGGCCACAGGACGGCGACGCAGCGGCGGCGGGGCAGTCACGGGTGGCAACGGAGCCGGCGATTCCGGTGGCGCCGCAGTTGTCGCCGCCGTCGCGCGTCGCCCCGTCACTGGCCGTTCTTCTGCCTCCCGTAGCGATTGGCGGTGGCGCCGTGGCAGACGGCGGCAGCCCGACGCAGGCGCAGACCGCCGCACTGCCGATGACGCTGCAGTCCATCTTGACCACCTCGGTGCTCACGAGCAGCGCCGCACTCCCGTACGCCTCTCCGGCCTCGCTCTTTCCCACAGGCCCCACCACAGTCGATGACACGACGCAGGTGCTGCGCGGTCGCGGGCAGATTCTCTTCACCACGCCCACCTTAGACTCGGCCAGCGCGGTGGCCGGCTCATCGCGACAAGCACTGCGCCTGGCCATGAACGCCGTGCTCACCCCAGGCGACTCCTCTGCCGACGACGAGGACGACGAGGAGCCGCGGCAAGTGTATGAGCGGCCTGACTAGACCGTGGCCGTCGCAAGCCCCGCCGCCCTCACCGCATCCAACCACGCGCTAGACGTCACCAAACCGGAGAAGGGGAAGCGAAGGAAGAACGATACAAGAATCTTTGCGCCATTAAACTGAGGGAAGAAAAACCAACGTACATTGTCAGCTCGCGCGTGCGCGAAGCCCAGGCCTCATTGCCTCTGCCTCTGTGCACTGGCTGCAACTTGGATCGCAACGACACGAGCGTGTCGGTCTTCCTCTTCCCTCTCTCTCTCCCTCCGTCCTCACCTTCCTCCAAGCTTCTCCTCCCTCCCCTCCTCTTCCCTACCGCGACCGCTCGATACTCCCCATCGACACTTTCCATCCGTCACAGAAGAAACGAGAGCACATACAGAACGAACATCCGTCAGTTCGCTGCCTTTCCTCCACATCCCCCCTCCCCTTTAGCCGAAAGCTGCTCAGCGTCACACTTCCTCTTGTCTGTCAGCCCACATCCGCGGGTGACACGTCAATTTTTTTTTTTTCTCGTGTGCCCTTCTCTCCCCCCTTCACCTCCTCAGCACTTGCGCAGCCGCCTTGGCGCCCACAGACACGCCAGTTGCCGAGAAACAGCCCGTCTGCAAACCGTACATGGTAAGGGGGCCTCGGGCTGCAACGCAGAGGCCTCGATAGAGTCGCGCCGCCGCCCCAGTGGCATTTTGTGTTTGCGTGTGTGTGTGTGTGTCTATGTGTGACACGGAAAAAGCGAACGCGTGACGCCAGCCGATTCTCTGGATTGCCGACGTTTCCTTTTTCGTTGTATTTCAGCTGCTCAGCCATCTCCGTGTACTGCCGCCCTGGTCCCTGCCCCGCGTACTGCCTCGCCGATCGACTCGCTCCAACTCCCCTTTTTTTCCCTCGCCGTCAGACCGCTCGTTGAGTTTCAGCTTCCTCTTTCCTTCATTTAGGTGTTGCCGCCCTGGACCTTGTTTCCACTTCCCCCCGCCGCACGCCCCCCCCCCTTCCATACACTCCCTGCCATTTATACCTCGACACTCGCCGCCCTCTCCCACGCGCTTCCGCCTCCCAGACCTCACTCTACCCCACTCCCCTCCTCCAGACGGCTGTACAAGCTACTCGCTCTCTCTCCGGCATACACGCGCAAGAGAAGCGTTCTTTGCTTCTCCCCTCCCCCTTCCTCCGCTCCCATTGCACGCGTTCGTGAGCCGAGACCCCCACCCCACGTCCATTGGTGCCAACACGACCACAAGACGACCATCTGTCTTCTTTCCTTTTTTTGTCTTTCCAGGGAAGGCAAAACACCGACGAGCCCGGTTCGTCACCACAAGCCGAATTCCGCTTCGCTTCGCCTCGTTGTTGTTTTACTGTTGCTTCTCTTTGCCAGCACACGTGCCACCTGATGTCCACGAGCGAGGCCACCGCACCGCAGCAGTCACCTGGGGTGAAGAAGCTGCGGTTTGACGACACGGTCACGACGGCCACGGCCAACTCCGCGTCGGATTGCTGGTCCAGCACCCGCTCCGCGCTCAAGACGTCCCCAACAACTGGCAGCCCGCTGTTTTTCGCGTCCTCCATGCGTCGCGCATCGGAGTTGCAAAGCTCGCACAGCGACGCGCACGTACAGCTGAACCCGCAAGCGGAGGTCATCGAGCACGACGGCAGCGTCACGACCATCAACGCCGCCGTCGGTCCCACGTCGACGCCGGTGGCTGTGCTGCAGACGGCTGCGGGAGAGGTGTCCAACATCCTCGCCGACGTCGGCGCCGGCCTTGCGGATGCCACGGGGATCATGAACAGCAGCAGCGCGACCTCCTTCGCGATGACGGCACGCACCTCACTGGATGCGACGAGCGCCAGCGCAAACTCCAGCGCCATATCAGGCGTCGTGGGGGCAGCGGCAGCGGCCACGGCCGCGTCGTTGAGTGCCAACGCCTCCACCTCCTTCGCCCCACCCGAGTCGGGCGAACGCTTCCGCTCGCTGATGCTGCAGCTGGCAAGCCTTGTGCTGGAGCACCGACCCAAGGACCCGGAGCAGTGCATCGTCGACCACCTCAATGCCCGGTTGCTCTCCACCACCAACACGACACGCGCACCGCAGAGCGGGACGCAGAAGTCGGCGCCGGAGGACGACGCGGCAGCGGTGGGCCCCGACACGGCAGCGGCTGCCGGCACGCAGGCAGCCCAGCTGCGGGACGAGGACGGGAGTCTGACAGCCGTTTTCACCCCACACGGTGGCACCGTCGTGGAGCGCCTCGCGAGCCACGCGCTGCCGATGGAGGTGGGCCGGGCGGTGCTGACGCGTCTGGCTGCGGTGCTCATCAGCACCCAGCCCGATGACCCGGAGGACTTCCTGTGGGCCCGCCTGGAGGCGCGGAACTTCGGCGAGGAGGCGACGCACACGGTCGCCTTCTCGGCCGATGGCTACCCCGTCGTGCGGCCCGAGGACCCGACGCAGATGGCGCTGCTCAAGGACATCCCGGCCTCGTCGCCGGGGTACGTCGTGGCGGCCAACCTGCTGCCCGCCCTCTTCGCGAAGAAGCCGACAGACGCGATCAGCTACCTCTTCTACCACATCGGCAGCCGCGCCCGCTCCAGTGCCGCCCAGTCGGCGCACTCCTCGACGCGCCACCTGCGCTACGGCGACGAGGAGGAGGATCTCTTCGAGGCGGACAGCTGCACCTCGCGGGAGTTGGGCGACGACAGCGACTCCGCCGTCGAGGAGGTGGTCGAGGCCGCCAGCGCCGGCGGCTCCACCTCTGTGGTCCCGCTGCAGCGCAAGGGCTCCCTCGGCAGCCTCTTCGACGGCACCGCCGCCGCGTCGGCCCAGCTCGCCCGCCGCCGCTCCGAGCGGAGCGACAACCCACGCGCGCGGACCTTGCAGAATGCGGTGGTGTCGCGCTCCAGCAGCCTCCGCCGCAGCGTCACCACCGGCGCTGCGCGGGCGTCGCGTGAGCCGGCGGCTTTGCCCCCGCTACCAGACGAGCTCTCCGCCTTCGGCGGTGCCAACGCGTCGGCAAAGCGGGTGAGCATTGCCCAGCACGACGGCAAGCCGCGCTCGCCGGTGCACGCGTCGTGCGACAGCAACATTGGCGCCGCCGGTGGTGCGAGCTCGAGCCGGTTGAACCGCTTGCCCGCTCTGGGGGCGAGCCCCACAGCACTGCACCGCGCGGAGTGCGAGGAGCACGCTCGTGTGCGGGAAGAGTTTGCGATGCTGCGCCTGCGTGAGGAGCTGCGGCTCGAGCGGCTGCAGCACGAGGTGCGCACTCTCACCCGCGAATGCGAGTACCGCAGCCAGATGGTGCTGCTGAACCGCACCGACCGCATGGCCGAGCGCGCCGCCGCCGCCGCCCGGGAGGCCCTGGAAGAGGCGCTCAAGTACCGCGCCTTTCTCTGTGCGCAGATCGACCAGCTCGAGGTGGAGGAGCAGCGGCAGCTGCGCACCATCTCGCAGCAGCTGGGCCAGCCGCTGTCGTCGTCCTCCCCGCTCGCCGCTGCAGCAGCCAACACCGCCCCGCGCGTGACGTCGCCGGTTTCGGCGTACTGGTTGCACACAGACGGGCCGCTGCGCTACGCCGAGGTCGCCGTGCCGAGCGAGCTGGACATTCTTAAGAAGCAGGTGGAGCTGCTCACAATGGAGCAGGCACGCGCACGCAGTCTCGGCTACGGCGCCACGCGGGCAACGTACACGGTGTAATACGCAACCACGAGGCGGAAGAGGACCAGGTGGCGTCAGTGCTTCCCTCTGGATCTGTGAAGGTGTTGCGGGCGCAAGTGCCAGCGGCGCCTGCGGTTCCCCTTGTGAACCGCTTCTCTCGCCTGGCCGCTGCCAGCGCTCGGTCATGCGCGATCTCCATCGGCCCGCCCGCTCTTTCTTTTCGTGTTGGTGTTGTTGTTTCCGCGCGCACCGCGTCTTCGGCATGCAGAGATGCCAGATGTCATCTTTTCGTTGTTGCTTTTCGCTGTTGTCGTTGTTGGCGTTCTGTTGCCGGCGAGCACTGTGAACGATGGAGGGGAGGGGAGGCCGCTGGCTGCTCCTGCGCGTTGTTCGGTAGGATCTCCAGGGCAGCCCTTCAGTCCCCCCACCCCACCCCCCGATCACTCCTTTGTCTTCTCGTCGTTGAGACCCCCCCCCCTCTTGACCTCCTCCTCAAGCAGCCAGAGGGAACGGGACAGGGGTGCAGATGAGGGGCCAAAGACAGTGATGTAGGCGGTGGGGGTGTGAAGCGGACCCCTTTGCACCAAAACTCGCGAAGTGACTGTGCCGATCTCTTTTCGAGCGCTTTTTTCTTTTGTGTTTCACTCTCACCCTTTTTTTCTTTCCTTTTTTTTTTGCTATATCCTCTTCCTCTGCGACCGCATTCCCCTTGGACACCGACTCACACACAGACAGACACCACGAGGGCACAGCAGAGGTCCCACCATCGAGCGCACTTTGCCGCGGTGAAGCGGACCGCCTTAGCGCCCGCGCCTGATCGCGTATACGAGACGGAAGAGGGCTGCCTCCTTGCCCTCCTCCACCCCCCCCCCTTTGCTGGCCCTATCCTCTTTCGATGGCGCTCGACAACACGCACACTCTCGGCAAAACACGTTTCTCATCTTGCGTGTGCTTCCATCTGTGAGTTACATCGCTTGTATGACAGCGTCATAGGTTTCCAACCCCGCGCTTCCTTCTCTTCCTCCTCTCTCCGCTCCCTCTCTTCCACTTACAGGAAAACAAGGGAATCTTCCTCTGCGCCTCTTTGCCATCTCTACAAGCGCCTTTGCAGTTGAAGTGTTCCCGCGACTGTCCTGCGCTCACGCATCAACATCCTTTTTTTTTTTTTTCGCGTCGCAGCTTATATCCTGCGCACTCACCCACTCTTCCCACATCCCTCCCCTACCTCTATTCCGTCCCTGTGAGTGTCCGTTCAGCCCATCATGAAGCTCTACGGCCTGTTGATTCTGAAGCCGTACCCGCAGGGGGTGGATAAGGACCCGGTCATTTGCACCAGCGCCATCGACGTCAGCTCCTTCGGCTTCTTCCAGCGCAGCTCAGCGCGTGAGTTTATTGTGTTCCTCTCCCGCACCGTGGCGAAGCGCGTCGCGCTCGGCGCCAAGACGCAGATCACGGAGAACGGCAATGTCGTCTACGCGTACGCAACGCTGGACGGGCTGGTAGCGATTGCGGTGAGCGACATAGAGTACAACGCGCGGGTCGCTTTCACGCTTCTTACCGAGCTTGTGCCGCAGTTCCAGCAGACGTTCCGCGGCAAGTACGACCCCATTGACGGCAAGGCGGACGAGTTCTTGAACTGGCCTCGCCTGCATGAGACGCTGGAGAAGTACCAGAAGCCAGAGGAGGTGGACAAGATCCTGCGCATCAAGCGCGACATCGAGGACACGAAGGTGATCATGTACAACGCCATTGATCAGATCATCGAGCGCGGGCAGAAGATCGACGACCTCGTGGCGCAGAGCGAGGACCTTGGTATGGCCAGCAAGACCTTCTACACGCAAGCAAAACAGACGAACTCCGGTTGCTGCTCCATCATGTGAAGCGAGGGCCGCAGCCAATGGAAGGCGAGAGTGGACTGGGCAGTCTTCTCCCCCATGAGCTGCAACCACGCCTCCTCTCAGCCCTCCCTTCCCCACATCTGGAAAGCACAAAGGAGGTCAGCGGTGAGAGCGGTGCACGGTGCCCTCCCCTCCTCCCGCGCGCATTCTTATTTGCCGTGTAGGCGCGTGGGCGATTATGCGTCTGTGTGTGCGTGCGTGAGGGCAGTGAAGCGCCCTGCGAGACTCCTGCCGGGTTGTTCGTCCGCATCTGCAAGAGATGCCCACTGCGCGTGTCGAAGCTCGGGTGTTGCTCGACAGGGACGTCACTGCTTGTCTTGCTTTGCACGTTTTGTGTGCGTTAGTGACTCACGCCTCTGGGTGAGTTGATCAGCTCGTGCTTTGCGTTTTTTTTTGTCCTCTTTTGACCGTCTACATGCGACGCGTTTGGCCTTTATCGTCGCTTTGACTTTGGCCTCGTCGCACACACATGTCGCGAACGGCTCCGCTGAAGCACCCGCACTGGCTCTTCCCGGATGGGCGGAGAAGGGAGGCCGTCGCGTCGCTTCTCACTCGCGTGACGCGTTGGGAGGGGAGAAGGATGGCCGCAACGTGTCCCGCCCCGTGGGCGATCGAGTGGCACTTCTCCCCTCTCCCTTTTCCCTTTTTTTCTCTTCGTGCTTCACTTCAGTGGCCCCGCTTCCGCTGCCCGCCACGCAACAACCTCCCCGTGGACCAGGGACGCTAGTCGACGCCTTGTGAGCTGCGACCGCGCGTTCAGCGACGGGCTGCCGTGACGCGCCCTGCGAGCCTTTCTTTTTCTTGCTAGCAGCGACAGCGAAGCGAGCCCGCCCCTCGTGTCCCTGCGTTGGCGTCTCTCTCTCTCTCTCACGCATGTGCGGTGAATAAAGCAAGCGAGCGGGGGAGCCTCGCACCTTCCCTCTGCTCACACTCCGTCCCTCAAGGCGGCGGCAGCGCGGCCCCTCGTGCACACGCACGTCTGCAAGGGTGCGTTGTCCAGCAAGCGCGCACTTTGAATTCTCTACCATCCCCTCGTCCTCCACCTCCCCTTTTTTCGTCTCTCTGTCGATGATTGAACATGTCTCCACGCAATTCGCGGCGCACGCTGCCTCACACACCACGTGACCTCACGTAGACGTGCACAAGACGTCGTGTGTGTGCGTGTGCGTGAAGAAGAGAAAAAGGCGCTACAAGCACAGCTCTCTCTCTCGACCGTTAATATCCGCCCTTTCCAGCGCCTCGTCACTCTCGTCCTTCGCCTCGTGCCTGTAGCACATGCCCAACCCCGCCACTCGCGGTGGCCACGAGAGCGGCGAGGCGGCCTCTGATGCTGATGACGAGCTCGTGAACTCGTCGTGGGACGAGGAAGAGGAGGAGGAAGGCGAGTACGACGACGCCGACACGGGCTCCAGCGAAAGTGAAGCGGAAGAAGACGAAGAGGTGGACGAGGCAGATGAAGAGGAGCACGATGAAGACGGAGAGGAGGACGACGGAACCGCCGAGCGCGACACCGACTCGCACGAGGGAGAGGACGACGAGGCTGGCGACGACGACGAGGCAGGCGACGACGACGACGAGGACAGTCCAAGCGACGCCCCCAGCGCGAGCCACATGCCGTCCGCCGCCGCAGGGCACACCACCGACCACACACCAGCCGCATCGCCCTTTGCCCAACCATCCGCGCCTCAGCCGCAGCCCTCGACGACGGTGTGGGGCGCAAGTGTGGCAGCGCCGGCCAAGGCAAAAAGCGCCTTCACAACTGCACCAGGGCCACAGTCGCTCAGCAGTGCGTTCGGTGCGCTGAGCGCAAGAGCAGCAGCAGCGCCGCCACCGCCCGCCCCCTCGGCCTTCGCCGCCTCTCCCCTCGCCGAAGCCCCCGCGCCGGCGCCAGCGAACCGTGTCTTGGCGTTCCTCAGCAGTACCGGCAACGCCGCACAAACCACGCAACCCGCTCCCGCCTTCGGTCCGATGGCAGTGGCCTCGAGCCCCGCTCCCTACTCCGCCGCCGCAGCGCCGCCGCAGCACGGCGCACCCGCAGCGCCAACCGGGTCGCTTCACTTCACCGACTTTGACAGGACGCTTGGCCAGAAGAACGCCAACAGCGAGCTGCGCCGCCCACGCAGCGCGGCCGACGAAGCGGACGAGGTTCGGCGCACGCTTGCGCGGTACGAGCTGGTGTTTCCGACGGATAAGCTGGATGGTCGTATCGACGAGGCGCTGTACGGGGCCTGAGCTTGGCCGGCGTCGTTCGGCGCAACTGCCGGCGGGAGCCAAGAGAGGAACGGGAAAAAGAGTCCGCGAAGAGAAAAGCAGCGGAAGCCAAACATTGAAAAAAAAAAGAGGGGCGGTCAGAGGCGCAGAGCGACGAGGCTGATCACAAGCCCACTCTCCTGTTGACTTGCTCCGCTCGCTCATCACTGCCACATCAACAAAACACTCTGGCACACCAAACATGTCTAGTCGTCTCCTTTTTTTTCCACCTCCTCCACTCCCCTTTTTCCTCATCCTCTCTCGATCTTCTCCCTACTCCTTCCATGCACACGAACGTTTGGATTGCGGCTAACTGGTTCAGTCGTCGTGCGCAGTGCAACGACCGAAGGAGTGCCGTCGCCTCCCGCCCACACGAGGTTGCGCCGTTTCTTGACGGAGCCCCTCCCCCCTCCGATACCCACAACGAGTCCGTCCCGCTCTTCTCCTTTTTCCCCTACCGGCTTACCACGTTCGTGGCTGCTTTACACAAGCACTCGCCTACACACATTGTTCCATTGCGCCCCACCGCGGCAGCGCTCACCCGCTCCCCCCTCGCAACGGAGCCCCCACATCGTTTTTTTTTCCACCTCGCTCGACTTCCCGTTCTCACTTACGTTCGTCCCTTTCCGCTTTGCGTGCATTTTTTGTTTGTTTTGTTTGTCAGTTTGCGTCTCCCCGCGCTCCCCGTGTCGCATCATCTTGCCTGCGGCGTTCGACTGTGCTGTGCGTCGCCGGGGGCTGCACGCTGTGTCACTTCTTCACCGATACCCTTCCTGTTTGGATAGAACCGCTTGTTCGGCGCCCGTGTGTGCGTTGCTGCACACTTGGCCCGACTGCAGCGGCGTAGACGCCAACAGGAGACCCCAGACGGAGCGAGCGCGCTATGCCAGGACCGACGCCGACGGTGCCTCCGCTGTGGCCGACGCACAGCGCGGTGCGCAGTGCCACGGCGCTGGACGACGCGAAAATGCAGTTCGCCATGGAGGAGGTCCGAAAGCGCTTCTCCGCGATCTCGACGACGGAGATGCTGGCTGTGCTGAGCGCGCTGCTCACAGATGAGCGGCTCAATGAGCGGGCCGAGCAGCGCAGTGGCCGCTTGGGCAACAAGACCGTCGGCCGCAGCACGCCGGCAGCGCTGGAGGAGCTGAAGTGGAACAGCGCAGGCCTGCTTGTCGGGCACAGCCCAGCCACCCGCCTCCAGCATCAAGCCAGCATCAGCTCGTCGGTGACAGCCAGCGAGCTGAGCCCGCGCGACTGGGCCGCCGTGAACCTGGACATGGTCGAAACGCCGCTGCTCGGCGCGCCGGCGTCGCCGCGGCTGAGTCAGGAGTGGATGGACACCGTCGCTGCCATCCTCGACAGCGCACGGCAGTGCCGCGAGTCTGCAGATGAGCACTGCAGCACGGTGGAGCGGGTGCGCGCCGCGATTAGGGAGACGGTCGAGGACGCCAGCTCGGCCACGCCGGGCAGCGCGGGGTGGAGCTGTGGGCGAGACTCGCCTCGGGGCGAGGCGCCGGCGTGGCTTGCGACGCTGACCCAACTGCGCCAGGTGGCGGAGCAGACGTGCCACGGCAAGTACGAGGCCGTCTACGAGCGCCTGTCGAGCGAGGCGCAGGAGGAGGGCGAGGAGGGGGTGACGGTACCGGCGTTTGTCGTGCGCGACGAGGACAGCGCCATGGCGCCGTCCACCGTCGTGGCGCGGCTCTCCGCACACCGGGCAACCTCGGGCGCGGTCGGCATTCCGCCGTTCTCACTTGTCATCCACTGCAGCGGCGCCGGCGCCGGCGACGCCAGCGGTTTGATGCTCTCCCCCACCACAAGCGACCTCGACTCCCGCAACGGCGCCGGCGTCCACGAAACCGAGCGCGGTGGCGCCTGCTTCGTTGTCGGCTGCGAGTGGTTTCAGTGGGTCTTCCTCGCTCAGTGCCCGCTGGCGTGCGACAGCGAGGCGTACCCGGAGCAGGCGGACGGCGCCGGCGACGCCGGGGCCGTTGCGGCGGCGCAGCGGAAGTGGCGGCGGCGGCACTGCACCGTGCAGCTTCTGTACCCCTCCGAGGCGGGCTTCTCCGACGGCTCTGACGGCACCTCCGACCTGCGCTCCGCCGAGGCCGAGTACGAGCTTAGTGGGCCGCACATCGTCCTGACGGCGCTCCTCGGCGTGGCGATGCGGGTGTGGTGCCAGCGGCACCCCCACCTCGTCGCCCAGGTGCTTCAGGTCGACGAGGACACCTACCCGCAGCACATTTACGACGGCTCACTGTTCTGGTCGGCCTGGCCGCTGCGTGACGCGATGGCGCAGGAGCGGTGCGAGTGTGCCGCCACGAGCGACTCGATGCCGATTCCGCTCTTGCCGGGCGAGTGCTTCGCGCACGAGTCGGAGATGGACGAGGACGACGACGACGATACACCGTGAGAGCTCTGTTTCCACTTCCCTCGATGCCCTTTCCGCCCGCCACCCCGACTCCCAACAAAGCGAACGCGAGAAGAGAAGACGAGGGCGGCGAAGTAAAACACCCCCCCCCCCCTTCACCACCTTCCTTTACATCCTGCCCTCGCCAACCCCGCCAACCCCCCTCCCCTCCCCCCGAAACCACCCGCCCTCTGCCCCCCCGGGAAAACCCGCGGGCCCAGCCTCCTTCCCGCCCTGCCATCCCGCCNGTGGCAGAAAAGTGGTTTGCCCTGCTTTAACCCCCCCCCCCCGCGACCCACCATGCCACGTGTTGGCGACCGCAAAATGCCTCGGCTGGCACCCCGATGACGCATCTAAAAAACGCACAAGAGAACAGAACGCGTCCAACCGCGAGTTGGTTCCACCCCGCTACGCTGGGCTTAAGCAGCCTACTGCCAAGCTGCTCTGGCCTTCTGCGCACTTTGGCCGTGGCAGGAACCGATCAAAAAGTCTCCAGCGGAGCACGCCCGTTTTATCCTGTTCTCTGGTACGTCATAGCGACGCTCATCACCTCCCTCTCTCCGCTCTCGTAATCTGGCTGCTTTTATCGTGCGTCCTTCTTTGTTACATGCCTGAGAGGAACGAGGCGGTCGCCTTTTTTGCTTTTTTCTCTCATCACCCGTCGCTTCCCGCATTTATTCGCAAGATGTCGTTGCGGCGCGAATCTATCAGGGCGTACCGCGAGCTCTTCCGCGCGGCCGCGCGGTCGTCGAGGGAATGCGCGCTGTACAACGAAACCGGGCTCTCACAGTACATCTCCGCTCGCTTTGCCCAGGAGGCGGAAACACACAGCCGCCAGCTTGCAAACGCGCTTCGCGCACTCGAGCAGCGCGCCGGCTCAGCGAAGTCGCCGAAGCACCGCGCCGCCGCCGTCAATCGGGCTCGCACTAAGCTCCTCGGGCAATACCAGAAACACGTCTCCCAAGAAATCGATAAAAGTCGGGCACTCGCGCAGGCGCTCTATCTCGCCCCAGAGAACCGGCAGGTTGTGTCGGTGCTGCAAGTGCTCTCCGCAGGAGTGGGTAACCGGGCGTACCAGCAGACGATGGAGTCCAGTATCCTTGCATTTTTGGAGCACAACGAAAAGAGGACTTCGCGCGACGAGGTCGCCGAGGACGCGACAAGTGATCGGCAGAACCGAATCATGCTGCAAGCGTTGCTGCCGTACGCCGAGCGCCTGCTGCTCGTGCACCGCACCGCGATCGGGGAGCAGAACCGAGAAAGCGCACTTGCTTACCTGACGCCGTGGCAGGTAACAGAGGCGATTGTGGGAAGCAGGAGCGGCGTGTCAGCGGTACACCTTCGCGTTGGTCGGGAGCACATTGTGGTGGAAATCGACGAAACCTACAACAAGCAGGTGATTTATCTCTGCTGCACCCGCCAAGACGGCTCCGATTCCGGCAGCTACGAGTGGGCGCAAGATGTGGAGCGGGTCGAGATCAGCGAAAGCGAAGAGGTGCAGCGAACCGTTTTTCACAACCAGTTTCTCCTAATGGCAACCCGCATCTGCGACGCGCTCGTGCATGACTCTCCGGTGCATCCGACCCGCAGCACTGTAGTGATTGGCCACGCGGTGGGCGGAGCCGTGGGACTTATTCTCTCACTCCTTCTCTCACAGCGCGGATTCGAAATTGCGAATACAATTTCGCTAGGTGCTCCCAAGTCGCTTCAAGGGACGCTGGAGCGGTACGTGGCTGCCATCAACCCAGTGCGCGTCGTGTTAGCCGGCGACCCTCTCATCGAGCTGCCTGTCACCGGTGCCGAAGGCGCGCCTTTTGTGCACATCGGTGAAATCCTGCTGCTTTCACCATCTCAGTCGGCGCCGATCGAAGCGTCGCCTGAGCATCTTACTGCGCCTCCGGTGGCCTCTGCCTCAGCCTCCGCAGTTTCCGGCAGCTTTACTGCCGAGGCACTTAACGACTTAATGAATGACGGCGCACCTCTTCACAAGAGTTTCTCTGATGCGTCTGACGGTCCCCAATTGTCGTCTTACACGAAAGACGCAGAGGAGGAGGCAGCGTACACGCAGGCCGACGGTGACGACTCCACTGAGGTGCTGGCTCGAGCCGCGCGGCGCTACAGCGAGAAGTTCTTGGTTGAGCACTACCTCGAACAAATGCAGGACCAAACGGTGGAGCTGACGTACGCCGAGGGCGACGAGGTTTGGGACGAGGGAGACTATGAAGAGATGAAGCGGGCCGGCGCGCGGGAGCCCTCCGTGACAGCCGAAGAGCGTCGTGTGCGTGACATGCGTGGACCGCTGTGACGCGGAATGCCCTCGTCTGCAGTTCTTCCATTTGTTTTTGCTGCTTCGCTCATGTGGTTGGATTACGCCGTCAGATTTCTTTTTTCCCTACCGACTTCAGGCACCAGGCACGAGAGCCGCAACGCCAGGAAGGGATCGAAGGGGGGACTGCTGGTCCTCTTTTTTTTTTGCGCGCACTTGTGCCAGGATCATGCCGCGACCGCTGCTGGCAAGCGGCCTTCACATACTTTGAGACAAACCAGCCGAGTCTCGGTAAACGAAACTAGAAGAAAGAAATGGGTTTGCACCTATAAAAACACTGGGAGTTGTGCGCGCCGTCATTTGAGAAACAGCTAGCACCTCGCCATCCGTGACCGTGCGCTTTTACCTGTGTGAAGAAAACGAAAAAGGTCCTGTTGTCAGTCTGAGGAAGCCACACCGGCACTGCAGAGGTCCCCAGCCTGCAGCTCTTGGCGCGCCACTTTTTTTTCTGAAGTCGACAGTCACTTGGGAAAAAGATGCTACGAATCGATGCTGAAACTCTAGTACCACTTTGTGCCGTACCCCAATCCGTTCTTCTACGTGACCCACCTACACCTCCTTTTTTTTTTACGCCTCCGTGATACGTTTTCGCGCTGAAACCACTAGGCGCGGACCACCACTAGTCAGCGATTTGTCATTTCTGGCCTGGCTTACTGACCCATTGAATTACCGTCAGCCTGCCTCTCCCTTGTGGGGAGAACACGAAAGACGACCCACCGCAGCGCAAACAAAAAGCAACCAGCTAAATGCCCTTTTTTTCTGTTGTGTACTGCACAATTCAAGACGGGTGCACAGAGTCTTGTTGTACTTCTCTCCCAGCGCGAGTAAAATGAAGGCTGGGTACAAGAGCGAGTACGGAGTTGTCCTGCTCGGACAAGCGGCTCTCATCGCATTTTACGTGCTTCCAAGAATTCACCTCGCCGTGGCGATTCCGCTGTGGGCGGTGGCGAGCCGGCTGGTGGCGCGCGGTGCGAGAAACCGTGCGCGGCCCGTGACGGACGCAGACTCCGCGGACCTGCAGGCGCAGGC
>JASAOO010003311.1:0-39324 GCA_030849075.1 Zelonia costaricensis | reverse complement strand
GGGTCCAGGAGAAACGTCTACGTCGGAATCGCGTACTCCGTCTAGCACATAGGCGAGGAAGGAACGCCGCAGTGGTGAGCTTGAGTGTCCGACAAACGTTTGCGGTCAGCACCGTCGCCGTATACTAGTGAGCGAGCGCCTTTTCCTTTTATGCGTGATTGTCCACGTTACAGCACAGAGTCTACTTCTCTATCCGAGCTATAGCAATACTGCGCGCGTGTTCGCGGCACGCGCATCGTGTGAGCGTGGGTTGGTGAAGTGAACAGACACACATTTTCACGTTGCGTGAAAGCAAGAAGATTGAAGCGCACGAGTTGTTGGGGGTACGACAGGTGAGAGAGAGAGAGTGTGTGTGAGTGAGAGGAGTAGGGAATGCGGCGTACACGGGAAGCGCAGACGTGATCCGCTCCAATCCTGCGCCAAGAGCACCCGAACAGATCCGTGCTTCACTGTGGGAAGCGTCCGTGGGCCTCAGAAACATCGGCGCGTATTGCAGGGACGCCGCCGCACAAACGGCGCGACAAGAACACGCACCAGCTTTTCTTCGCTTTTCTTCCTTTCCCCTTTTACTTTGTATCCGCGCGTGTATCTGTACTCGCGGGAAGGCGCCTGGGAAGCTCTCCCCGCTGCGGCCTCACGGGTGGTGGAACGGTGCAGTCGAGCACTGCAAGAGGGCGCAGTTGAGCTTGACACGAACAGGGGCTGAAAAAAATGATAACAATAAAGAACACGGTGCCGATGTTGCGTTTTCGGGCTGAGTCGGTCTCTCCACTCCACACGCGCGGCTAGGCTTCTTTTGATTCTTCGCGTGCAGAGCCGCAGCGCTTTGCGGATGCCTTTCCCCGGCGGAGTGAGGGAGAAGCTCCCGCAAACTCCGTGCCTCACTGCACGTGGGCACCGCGTGCTTCTCGCCTCTCCACCCCCCTCGCTTCCACTCTACACCTGGGCCTACCGCACCTCCCCCCCCCTTCACCAAACGGGAGCACCTTCCTCAGTGCCGCTGGGCCCACTCGCGGAGTCGGTCAAGCATCTCGCGCTCGGCGACGAGCTTCTCGCAGACCGCGGTGTACGCGGTCCAGTCAAAGTCTTTTGGGGCGTACTGACGCACCTTGCGCGGCAGAAAGCGCTGGTCGAAAGCGCTGTAGGAGTGCTCGTCGTTGTACCGCAGGTAGTAGGCAAAGAAGACGAGCGCGTTCGCGATGGTGAGGCAGTACGAGACCGGCTCCATGATGTCCCAGTCGAGATCGAAGTAGGTCAGGCGTGAAATAATGGCGAGCTGGGCACCCGCGTAAAAAAGTGCGCCGCCCCACACGGTCCGCCGCCACCGCGCTGCCCGGGCGATCGCAGGCCGCAGCTGCTCCCGCATCGCCATCTCCTGCTGCGCCAGCTCCGCGACACGCCGCTCCGCCTCCTCCAGCAAAAAGCTGGACCTCGTTGATGGCGGCGAAGGGGATGCGGCTGCTGCGGCGCTGGCGGACGGCGCGACTGCACGCCGCACCAGGTCGAGCGTCTCCAGGTACAGTGCGGGCCGCAGGTGGATCTTGTTGCCACCGTCGAGGAGCACGACGACACCGGCTGCCTCGAGGTCTGCAAGGGCTGCGGCGGGGTCCTCGACGTGGGCGGCGGCGCAGAAGTGACAAAAGGCCGTGCGAGAAATGACGCAGTGGTTCTCAGTGACGTCGGTGTGCCCGGCAACGTCAATGCCGTCGAGCTCCGTGTACTGCTGGAGCGATTGCTGCAGGAGCAGCATCGGTGTCAGCGAGGCGAACTCGCGCGCCGATAGGGTGGGGGAGGAGTGGCCCTGCGGCGGCGCAGTGGTCGACTGCGGGCGGAGGGACAAGGCTGTGGCACTCTGGTACGGCCCACAACGCGGCCCGAGGCGTCCACAGGCGTACCAGCCACGGCAGTATCGGCGCCGCAGCGAGGCTTCCAATGGGTGACGCATGAAGGTGCGACCCGACGGCGTCATGATCTTCGTCGTGGCGTGCGCGTCTTGTTTGCGGATGCTCGTCGGATAAAAGAAATTGTGAAAGTGGGGCGACGACAGCTGCACTTATGTGTGTGTGGCAAGAAAATCGGAGAAGTCACGGCGGGAGAGGGATTTCAAGTTCGAGGGCTTTGCTTGGAAAGCTGGACAGCTCCTACCCAAACGCAGCGTGGCTTCCCATCCAGACGCGACGCCGCGAAGAGGGGCCGCTGTTTACCGTGCGGTTCTTGCGATGCCATCCGCGTAAGCAAAGCAGGTGCGCTGCGTTCCGTGTGGAGCCCCCCGCCCATACGAGCGACAATCAACCACACACGCTGCGCTACTAGCGGACTCGCACGTGCCTTCCTGCAGTGGGAGCTGGCATCGACCAATGCGACGCGGCTCCACCTTGGGCAGGAAAGCGGCCGAGCCAGTTGGCCATCGCTCTCCTTGCTTTCCCTCGAACGTCGTCACGCTGTTGAGCGCACGAAAACCAGCCGGCGAACACAACACGGACGAAAAACAATTCCTGCACGCGTCGCACCGTGGGGTGACAAGACTCCGCATACGTAGCGGGGGCACGACAGCGTCCTGCCTCGGGTTACCGGGTTGGGGAGGGGGGGGGTCCGAGAGAGCGAGGCGGAGGGCGCGGAGGGCTGCGACAGGAACTAGGTACAGCGCGGGGAGGAGGGTGGCGAGGCGCCGTCGTCAACCGGGAAGCTCTACCACACGTCGGCACTGTGCAAGCGACTAGTCGACGAGAGGAGGGGGGGGACCAGGGGTCGAGTTGAGGGGTGAAGGAGTACAGAGAGAAGGGTAGAAGAGGTGCCTTCGCGAGAGAAGGAACAGCGATGCCCAGCGTGCCCCGTGTTAGAGACGGTACCGATGGATGGGGATGAGGCGAAGGGAGGAGTGATGCAGGGAGGGAAGCGCGCCCGCACGCGGAAGAGGACGAAGTNCGGAGGGCTGCGACAGGAACTAGGTACAGCGCGGGGAGGAGGGTGGCGAGGCGCCGTCGTCAACCGGGAAGCTCTACCATACGTCGGCACTGTGCAAGCGACTAGTCGACGAGAGGAGGGGGGGGGACCAGGGGTCGAGTTGAGGGGTGAAGGAGTACAGAGAGAAGGGTAGAAGAGGTGCCCTCGCGAGAGAAGGAACAGCGATGCCCAGCGTGCCCCGTGTTAGAGACGGTACCGATGGATGGGGAAGAGGCGAAGGGAGGAGGGATGCAGGGAGGGAAGCGCACCCGCACGCGGAACAGGACGAAGTGAAGGACACGGCCAGGCGAGGCGCGCAGCGGAGGTGAACAGAGGGGAGGGATGGGGAAGACGTGAAGCAATAGCGGGGAGGAGAGGGGGGGTGCGGGAAAACGACAACAACAAAGAACACAACGCAGCTCCGCGGTCGTTCTGTGCGGAAACGGCAATTTCTATGCAGGGGGGGGCAAGGAGAGGAACAAGAAGGGGTGGAAGGGATGGGAGTGCGCAGGTGTCTTGCACACGGGGTGCGGGTGAACACCGCCGGGGGCGGGGGAGGACTCCTCTCACCCGCTGGTTGAAGGGGTCGCGACGTCCTGTGGGCCTGTGCACGAGCGACACGGCGAGGGAGAAGAAAGGAGTGACCGCAAGAGGTGGACCAGGGGAAAGACGGAGGGGGTGGGGGACGTGCAGCACGCTGCGGCTCCCACGCATGCGGCTGCGTTGGCGGATGTGCCTCACGTCAGATGCGCACTGAGCATCCAGTTGATGGCATCAGGCGCGCGCGTTTACGAAGCAGTTAACAACGAGGGGGACAGAGAGAGAGAGAGAGCGGAAGACTCACGCACACGCATACAAGCGTGCGCGATAGCGTATTGCAGAGCTGAAACCGGCGCGATGCTGCCGGGGCAACCTAAACAACTGAAGACAACGCCGCGTTCTTTGGCAGTCATTCAAGTCGGGGCGAGGGGCATTCAAAAGGTGAAAAAGGCGCGGTCTGGTGATCATTCTAGCAGAATTGAATAAAAGCAAGATGTCGCTCTATCTAAACAAACAAACAAGCGAACAAAACATCTTCCGCCGATGGACACGGTTACGCGGCCAACAGAGGTTCGAGTCGAGAACGCCACATCCGTTGACCTGGCCTCTCGCTCCCCCGCTTTAGAACACCCACTGAGGCAGTTATCGCGGCTACGTCGTTTCCTTTTTTTTTTTCTTTCAGACACGGCCTACGCGCCGATGCTGTACGGCACCCACGCCGTCTGCTCTGCATCCGTGAAGAGCAGGGAGGAGGTGGCGGCGTCAAAGCCCACCCAGCGCGCCGGCAGCGTCGCTGCCGCGTCCTCCTCCGTGGCAATCAGTGCGTCGCGGTCGCTCGGGGTGAAGTCGCCGACCAAATGCCGGGCGCTGGTGAAGGTCAGTGTCGTGTTCTCAGGGGTGCTGTTCGCCAACAGACTTCGACTCGCCGACGCGCGGCGTGCGAGGGCCGAGACGTGCAGCATCGGTGCTGCGGTGTCGTCAGCCTCGTCCCCCGCCGACTCCGGGCGGGGGCCGTACAGGCACGCATCTGCCTCGCCGCAAAAGCCCGGCACCACCGCCGACAGGTACGACGCGTACACGGTGCGAGCAGCGATGCCGCTGCCGTGCAGCGCGGCCCCGGCGTGGACATCCAGCTCGAACTCGCCGCGCAAGACGTCGACATCGCCGCGGACGCTGCAGCGGAGCGCCAGCACGCCGAGCAGTCCGCCGTCGGCGTCGTAAAAGGCAAAGCCGTGGTGCGGCAGCAGCAGCGGTTGGCCCGCCGCTTCGAGCTGCGCGTGATTGCGGCAGAAGAGCGGCACTTGGTTCGAGAGAAAGGCGAGGAACGCAGCACCAGATGGAGCACGCACCGCGCTCGCTATCCGAAGCGACAGCTTTACTGGTGCCTGCATGTAGCCGTGCTCGCCGGTGGTGCGGACGCAGAACGTCAGAGCCTTGAACACGGCGTCCATGGCGTGGCCAGGGAGCCACAGCCCGCAGACGTGCAGGCCGCTGAGGCCGCGGGGTGTTGTCGCAGGTCTCATGAGAAACGGCAGCTTCGGCGTTGCGACTTTCACCGGCGTGTGCGCGCCTACGTCCCGCCGGGAAAGCGGCCGCTGACGGGACGCCCGCAGCACGCCGCCGTGGCCGCCGCTGCCGGGCCTCAGAAGCGCCGGGGCGCAGCCGGTGCTCAGTGTCACCCTGTCCGCTCTATCCGCGGCGCCTGCAGGCGGCTCCGTGAGCGTCGCGGCCACGAGGCGCTTCTTCAGCATCTTTTTGTGGCGTAGCGACGTGGTGTCCGGCCTCGTCGACCTCGCCTCGTTCAAGTCCATGTCCCCCAATGCGTTGCCGCTGTCGGCGCTGGTGTCGTGGTGCGACGGTGTCTGGGCGGCGGAGCGGCGGGCGGGCTGTTGCTGCGGCAGCGGTGCATCGTTCTCCAGCGACGCAGGTGTGCCCCCAGCGCTCGTCAGCGTCGGCTTTGGTGGCACCGTGTGCGGCGGACGAATGCCGCCGAGAGGCATCGTCACGGGGGTGGCGCTGTGCGGTGTCGTCGTCTGCGTCCCCTCTCCACCTGCCGCGGCGACGGGTGCGGCCATGGAGACGGAGCGGCGGCGCCAAGCGGCCGCCGTGGCACCGGTCGCGCCGCCCACTGCGACCACGCTGACAGAGCCGCGGTGCGAGGGGGCGGAAGCCTTCCTGGTGCTGCGCCGACGCCGCGTGCTGCATGGCGGCCCGCGCTCTGATGCGCTGTTGGCCCGCGACACGGAAAGGGACGGGGCGCTCCGCGCCACGGCGGTGCTCTCCTCGTCCGCCTCGACAATCTCCCGCCCCGCAAAAGGCAGCATTACGTCCGTGATGCTGTTGCAGGAGCGGCGGCGCAGGGAGCTCGAGGGCCGCGCCGCAGTGGAGCGCTCCGCTCGCAAAGGGCCGTCCTTGGCGCCCTCGGCGCGGCTCGCCAGCACCGCGCTGAGCAGCCGCTCGTCGCTGGCGCAGAGGCGGAAGATGGAGTCCGGCATCACCGTGCGCGCCAGCTTCGCCGGCAGCGTCGCAGCGCACGCGCTGGTCAGGGCGTAGTAGCGGTCGCGGTCCGTCGGCTGCAGATCCGCGTCGAACCAGAACACGAACGCGCCATCGCGCGGCGCCGTCCACGTCATCCCGTTCGGCATGTCGAAGCGTTCGCCTGGCAGCACCCACGCAAACCACTCCACCGACTGGCGGGCACCGGTAAAGGCGAAGGGGACGTTGCGCGAGATGCGGCCGCCCTTCTGAAGCAGCTCCGTGCACGCCGAGGGCCACGGGAGACCGCCCGTGAAGTCCACTGTCGCCTTCACGAGCGGCATCTCGCAGCGCCGCAGACCCTGGCTTGGGTACGGCACTAGCACCTCCTTCACGTCCGCCACGTGCTGCACCAGGCCCTTGCCGCTCACCCGCATCTTGCGCTCGTACAGCGCAAAGCCGCCGAAGACCTGCAAGAGCAGGGACACGTCAATCGGCGGGACCGGGTCGCGGGCCACGGTGTCGATGGCGCCGGCGTTCGCGCCCGGGCCTTGGAGCACTAGAGCCAAGTGCCGGCGCTGCTGCCGCTCGTCGCTGGCCGCCACAATGGGGAAGAGGAAGGTCATGTAGTGCGACGCGGGGCACGGCATCGCGGGCAGAACGTCGTCGTCGCACCACGACGGCGACGTCGTCCCTGTCTCGTGCTCGCCACCCTTCGTGCACGTCGGCGTGCTGTCACGCGCCCGGCGGCACAACACGCAGACACCGGCGACGCTGTAGCGACGGGCGCCGGGGTTGAGGTGGACGTGCGCGGGGTTGGGCACGCGGAGCAGGTCGTATGAGCCGAGCGCGAACGGGAAGCGGCGCACCGGGGTGGGGCGGTGCAGGTCCTGCAGAAGCCGCTCCACCGCGTGCAGCGAGGGCCGCGTGAGCGGGTCTAGCGAGAGCAGCTGGGCAGCGACAGTCACGAGGGTGCTGCTGTAGCCGCGGCCCTCCAGCTGCCGCCGCAGCCGCCGCCAAAGCGCGTCGGGGGTCATGGGGGCCGCGTTGAGCGGCACCTCCTCGTCGTTCAGGCGCATCCGGTGCAGGCTACGCCGTCGCGGCGCCTGCATGGCGGTCGCGGTGGCAGATGCGAGGAGGTACAGCATCACGCCCAACGCCCAGACCACGCGGCGCCCTGCGCCGGACGCGCGGGTCGGGTAGAGGTCAGGGCTGCACTCCTCTGGGGTGCGGTAGAGGTGCTGCTCCGCCGCCGTGGCCGTAGACGTGCTGCCGGCCCGCAGCTCGAGTGCGACGCTGAGCGAGCGCAGATTCTCTGACGCGCGGCGCGGCTCTGCGCTCGCTGCCGCGGGGCTGTGCCGTGAGCTGGCGCCAAGTGCGAGCACAAAGGAGATGTCGCCCGCCGCCTCGGCCGATGCAGCGGTCCCACCACCGGCCGCGGCCGCCGCGTCGTCGACGAGGATCGTGTCCAGCGCAAGCCGCAACGTTCCAGAGCCGCTGAAGTCGGCGTACGCGGCCGTCGTGAGGCCGCTCCGCAGCGCCAGCACACCGATGCTCACGTGGTGCAACAGCGCCAGCAGTGCGTACTCTGGGATCGGGATGGAGGACGGCGCCGCGAAGCCGGCGGCCCACTGCTGGAGCGTCTGCGCGTAACGCGGCATCCACGCCACGCCGAGGCACACACGCACCCCCTTGCGCTTGTACACGTACTCCTGAATCGACAGGACCGGCACGCACGCGCTGCAGGTGTTGACGGACGTGCTGGCCACGCGAGCTGAGAGCTGCTGCATGCGCTGCGTGAACGACTCCTCCCCCTGCACGGGCCACGGCACCCCCGCGAACTCGCTGGAGACGACCAGCGCCGCCTCCTTTGCTGGGAGAAGACCGGCGTACGTCAGAGCGCTGCGCCAGAGCTCCTCCCGCTCCTCTGCAGACAGCGACTCGAGTTCGGCCACGCCAGTGGAGCCCGCCACGCCGGACGTGGGCAAGGGGAGGGACGAGATCGCTGCCGGTGCCGCTGCGTCGGAAGAGCTCCACTCATACAGCGTCACCCCCACGCAGACCTTCGCAACGAGGCCGTTGCGCTGAAGCACACCACGGTGCGCTGGCGGGGCGGTGCTCACCGTCTTGAGGTCGAGGTGGTCGTTCTCACACGGCACAAAGAAAATGCTGTGTCGACTGATGTGCTGCACCGCCTCGAGCATGAGCCGCGGTGCTGACATGTCCGAGGGTGCGCCTTGTCTCGCGCACGCGGTACCGAGGAAACCAAGAAGAGAAACAAAAACGGAAAGATACACGCGTGTTTGTGTGCGTGTATCTTCGGCAGGGGGGAGGAGGACAACACGTGGGGCTTCGCAAAGGCACACACACACACACGCGCGCGCACACGAAGGATCCACGGAGCGCGGCGGGCTACGAGAGCAGCGGACAGACAGAGAGTGAAAGGGGAGCGGTGGCGTTGAAGTGCCGGAGACGACGTGAATGGTGCGTTCCGCGCCGGCAGACGACGTACCGGAGTGTGAGGAACGGAAGAGGAATGTGCGCTGGCGGTGGTGACGAGCAGCGTGGGATGCGATGGGCCGGGTGGGAGGGGGGAAAGGGGTGTGAGAAGGTGAGTTGAAGTGACGCCGCAAGCAGTCAGCATGTTCGTGGTAGACCGGGGGGGAGGGATGCAGAGGCGATCATCAACTGCAGCGGCTGTATCTCGGATAACACCGAAAAACGAAACCGGTTCACAGGATTTGAGAAGACCGCTCGCCGCGCACTCCTCTTTTTTATATCCTTCCTGCACCCCAAAGCTCGACAACCCGAGTGCCAGCCAGGTCCGCGAACGGATCTTGGGTGACACCTCGAGGAGGCGAGAGCTGCAGCGTGCCCCTAATGTGCCCTAGAGCAAAGCCTCCGGCACTCCCTCCTTTCGTGTCCCCCCTCACCAAGCACGCGCAAAGGTCAGCTCCGGGGGATGCCGTAGGCAGAGGCAGATGCTCGGCTGGGTCACGACTGCTTGCCGACCCTCACTTGCTCTTGTGCCGGGTTGGGCAGCGTTTGCATTGCACACTGCCCTTCACCCACTAGTCGTATCAAGGTGGTGTTCATGGAGCTCGGACTGGACGGAGACCTTATTTCCCCCTTTTCTTTTCTTTTTGGGATTTGTATTTGACGGAGAGAGGAAGAGATGGCGATGGAGGGGGGAGGGTGGGGGGGGAATGTGGATGAGGCCGGTAGGGAGAGGACAGGTGAAGGAGGGGAGGCTGCATGCACCAGCCCTCCCAGCGGCAAACTGCCGCATTAACCAACCCGCTTCTCGAAGCGCTTGTGTGGTTCGTCCTGCCTTCCTGCTCCTTGTCCTCCTCGCCCAAGTCTATCCTCACCCCTCCCCTATCACGCGCGTTACCACAGTGTTCTCGTGAAGCCCGCCGACGTACACAAAAAGAACCAAGAAGACAAACAAGGGCACGACCACACGAGACAACAACGACACGGCGAACTGAATTTCAGCACACAAAAACAGAGAAAAGGGGGGAGAAACGAGACGCACAATCCTCTTGCACGTGCAGGCACGCGCCGACTCCTACGGGCAGACGTACACAGACACAGACACACACACACACAGAGACGCACAAGCACACACGTACGAGCACACAGACCGGACGCGTGCGTGCATGTGCGCGTGCCTTCGCCGGCAACGAGCAAAAAGGGGGAAGTGTGTCCCCGTGGGCAGCGGCAGGGGTGCTTGTGTCCATGCGTGTGCGCGGATGTGTGTGCGCCTACCATCCTCGCACCCGACAAGGTGCGGGGCGAGAGCCGTTTCCGTTCTCTCGCCCCGCACACGGCAACCGAACGCATCGACCGACCCACTTGGCGAGAGTGAGGAAAGCAAGCCAAAAGGGCGCAGGGGAGAAGAAGAGGGCGATATCCTGCGCCAGCCGCTGTTGCTGCGGACTCGTGCGGAGGCCAGCAGGCGCCCCCCCGCTGACGCCAGAGGAAGCGTGGGGTGAAAAAAGGGGTCGATGCGGTGTATGAAGCGGCTGCAGGGATGTATGGGTTTGAGACGGAGAAGGAAGACGAGGGGGGGAGGCGGGGAGACACCCCCACACCCTCATACAACTCACACACGCACACGCACACACTTACACCAGTGGGCGCTCTCGTGCTTCGCAAACGCCTTCGCCTCTCCGCGAGCACAACGCGTCGACAAGAAGGATTGGCAAAGAAAAGACAACGGAAAAGTGAAAGCCAGAAAAAAAAAACTCACAAAAAACAGAAGCACAAGCAAAGGCGACCCACATCGACGCGCAGAGTCACGCCAGCGCACACGCGTGCTCACAACCTCCGTGTATTCGAGTGTGTGCAGCGCCTAGCAGCAACCGTCATCCTTCTTCGCCGGCGTCGGGTTCTGCAGGTTGGGGCGCGAGGCGGTCTTTGCCTCGCCGCTGACGGCCAGGCGTGCCTTGATGTCGGAGGCCATGCGGATGAAGGCCTCCTCGACGTTCGTTGAGTTCTTCGCACTCGTCTCCAGGAACGGGATGCCGAGCGAGTCAGCGAAGTCCTGCGCCATCTGCGTGTCGACGGCCTTCTTGGTCACCAAATCGCACTTGTTGCCGACCAGAATCTTGTTCACGTTCTCGCTCGCGTACTTCTCGATCTCGCTGAGCCACGTCTTGACATTGTTGAAGCTCTCCATGTCGGTCGTGTCGTACACGATGATGATGCCGTGGGCGCCACGGTAGTAGCTACTCGTGATCGTACGGAAGCGCTCCTGGCCCGCCGTATCCCAGATCTGCAGCTTGATCACCTTGCTGTCCAGGTTGAGCGTGCGGATCTTGAAGTCGACGCCGATGGTGGAGATGTAGCTATCCGTGTAGCTGTCATCCGCGAAGCGCAGCAGCAGGCAAGACTTGCCGACACCGCTGTCGCCGATCAGCAGCAGCTTGAACAGGTAGTCGTACTCGGCCGTCATCTTGACTGTGGTTCGGGTGCGAGAGGGGGGTGGGGTGAGGGGAGGGTGAAATAGGAGAGAAAGATAAATGAGGAAGCAGGAGAAGTACAAAGTCGCAGTGTCTTCTTTTTGAGGGAGATGTGTATGTGTGTGTGGGGGGGGAAGGGGGGGGGGGGGCGATGCTTGTGAGTAGATGCCCAGACACGCAAGGAAGAGGCTAGGCTGTCGTCACACGCAGCGCACGCGACGGAGTGGAAAAGAAAAGAGGGGAAGTAGAGAAGCGGCGAGGCGGTGCAGCGAGTGTGGGGTGGGGGAGCGGCAACCTGGTGGGACTGGTATAGCCAACGGCGAGTAAGCAAGGAAGCAAAACGAGGAGAGGACTAGGGGCGTGTAGCGTGGGGAGGAGGAGGAGTGCGTAGGCGATCACTGTGGCAGTGATAAAACGGTACGGGAGCACGGACGCAGGAAAGCAGGAGAGAGGGGAGAGAAGAGTTGAGAAGCCATTCACGGGAGCAGGTGAGAGAGGGAGGGAGGGAGGGAGGGAGGGAGGGAGTGGGGGTGAGTAACCGCGTAGGAAACGCAGCCACAGCTTGCAGAGTGTGCAGGGCTGTTTGATGCAAGAAGGGGCAAGATGGGAGGCGGCTCGGTTCGCACCTGCTTAGGTCACGCACCGAGGCAGAGGGCACTGGTCTGTACGAGCATCTCTACAGCCCCATGCAGCGCACAGGTTCTCTGCACTCTGACAATCCCTCGCGTAGTGTCAACAACTTCATTTCTCGCCCAGAGTTGTCCACGATGTCACCGCCCCGCTCTGCCTGTTGCTTCCTGTTGCATTAAAGTTGGCCTCTCCTTTTTTTTTTTTTTGAAATAGGCTGTGGCCGCGCTTTGGCGCGTGGGAGGGAGGTGACTAGGGAACAACCGCGGAGTCTGTCTCCACACAGACACACTCTGCCGCCAGCATCCTCTCCGGTGTTCTCTCTCTCACCCTCTGTGCGCGTGTGTCTCAGTTCTTTTGCATTGTTTGGCTGGATGGCGCGAGGCACGCGTGTGGGTCAAGCACGTTGGAGATGGACGCAGGGAAGCTGACCTGCTTGGTATTTTCTTTTTTGTTTGGGGGGAGCTGCCTGTGCGTGGCTGTGTGCCTGCTTGTGTTCGTTGTTTGACCACTTCGTGCTTTTGAAACGTTGACGCTCGAACGTTCACACACACACACACACACGCACACGCACACACATACGACGATACTCAATCACAGGAGCTCGCTGGAATCACCTTATTTTTACAGTTGCGCTAAGGGAAAGGTCGGTGCAACGAGTTGAAGCTGAACCACACCTCCCCAACGTCCCCTGCCTAGTGTCATCGTGTTCCTCTTCTCTTGGTGACAGTTTTTTTCTTTTTTGTTTTTTTTGAGTCGATTGTGTCGGTGCGTGCGGCGGCGCCAACTTTACGAGCGTGGCGGAGGGGGGGGTGAGGGAGAAGCAGCTGCGAGGGCAGAGATGCGAGCCCGTGGATGGTGCCACCGTTGCAGAGCCGCCGGAAAGGAGGGCAGTGAGAGCGACCGGGTGCCGACACGGTAAACAACAACAAAGCGCGTAGTGTTGCGGGTCGTCCCTACAGCTTCGCGTGCATGTCCAGCTCCATACGCATCGGAGGGCCCGCCAGGCACTTGAAGAAGCGCACCTGCAGCGCCTTGTGCGCCGGGTGGTCGGCGTAGATGTGCAGCGCGTTGGCGTTGACGTGGCGCGAAACGAGGGCGTGCGTGTAGCCCTGCGAGGCGTCCTGGTAGCCAGCCCACGGGGCGGTGTTCTTGGCGCTCATGTTCACCTCGACGAGGCCGGGAATTCCAGCCTGCCGCATCGCCTCCACTCCCTCCTGCAGGGAGTTGCCGGGAAACTCCTTGGCGAGCTTCTCCGCGTCAAACTTGAAGACGACGATGTGCAGCATTTTCGGCGGGGCTTCGTGCTCGATCGCGCTGCCGATTTAAGCGACGCTACACGGATTCTGTGGGAGCAGTGGGAAAAGAGGGGAGGGAAAGGAAGTGCTGCGGCGCTACAGGGGTGGGGAATACGGAATTGATGAGGACGAAAGAAGGAAGGCTGTCCTGACAAGTTGTGTGTGCGAGTGTGTTGAACGTCGTCGCGGTTGAGAGAGGAGGGGAGAGAAGCAGACGTGCCGTCGAAGCAAGTACAGCGGCGGAGAGTGAGAAGGGATCGATCGCGATTAGGCACACGCATGTCACGTCACGATCGGGGATGAGGCCACATCGCGTTCAGTTCCCCGCCCGCCTTTGGTTTCCAGGCCGTGGAAAAAGGGAGAGGCTTCTCCACAGGCCGCCGTGGTGAAGGCAACTCGCAGCGGGCGCTTCGCTTTGTCCGGTTTGGGCGGTGGCCAGTGCGGCGCAAGTGCGATTTGATTGACAACAAACATGCCGAGAGGGGAGGGGAGGGGAGCGGTGCGCCGTACGCCACTTTGAGGGGAGTGCTTAGCTGCGTCACGTGCACGGATGCGCGCCGCAGAAAAAAGGGGGCAAAAAGGCGAAAGCAAGACACACAAGGAAGGTGTCGCGCCAAGCGCGGGTAAGTCAACGTTGAAGCTGAGCTCAGCTAAGAGGCAGGGTGAAAGCAGAGGTGCCCTTGTAGAGGAGTGAATCGCACCTACACACCATCACACGATACACCCAGTAGGCAGTGGGAGAAGGTCACGGCGCGCTTGAGGCGAACGGGAGACGATAGGCAGAAAAAAACGTGCGAGAAGGAGGAGAGGGCGGACAGACAGAGGACAGCTGCGACGTGTGGCCTGGTGGCGTTGGCTCTTGTGTGGCGCGTGTGCGCGCTGTGCCTCATCGCCTGTACCTCACCCCAACTCACTCGCACGCGACGCGTGTAAACAAAAAGCGCGTCGCACGACGGAATGCACGGCAGCGGGCAAGGAGAAAATGGCGAAAAAAGAAACCGACAAGAGAATTCCAGCATAGCAGCTGCTTGTCCTCCACGATACGAGGCTCACCGAGATAAGGAAAAGGAAAGATATGAGTAGCACGAACATGTTTGGAGATGGCGAGGAGGGGCTCCACCAAGACAAAAGAAAAAGAAATAGATTCACCGCGCTGCGCGCAAAACGAGTCAGCTGCTCGGTGTCGCTCGCGGTATGCCGTCGACGGCCATGTCGATGCGAAGTGGTGGTGCCTCGATGCACGGGCCCAAGCGCTCTTGCAGTGCGCGATGCACCGGGTGCTCGGCGTAGACGCGCAGGGCATCCTTGCTCTCGTGCCGCGATACGAGCAGGTGCGTGTAGCCGTGCGAGCAGTCGACGTAGCCGGGCCACGGCTGCGAGTCCTTGGCGCTGTACTCGATGTCGATCAGACCCAAGATGGTGCCGTGGCGAAGCGTGTCGACCTGCTTCTCAAACTCGTCAACGGGCAAGCTCGCCGCAACCGTCTCGGCGTTCAGCTTGAAGAGGACAACGTGCAGCATCGCGCGCCAGAAGCGGGAGGGAGGGAGGGGGGTACAACGTCAAGACTGAGATGTGCGCCGAGACTTGGTGGGGGCACAACGGAGTCGCTGACGGCACCGCGAGTAGGCAGCGCAGATGGTGGATGGGATGCGGTCAAGTGGAAAGGAAAGGAGGCGACAGTACCGGGAGCGCAGCGCTGCATAGAGGGAGGCCAGGCGGTGTCATTGCGTGAGATGGTAGGGCAGAGCAGGAAGAGGAGGCGGAGGCAGTCGAGCTTTTTTTTTTTGGCTGCGCACGCTGATCGTGTCAGGGAAAAACACGTTTTCCTTTTTTTTTGGTCCCGTCCGCGTAGGATGCGGTGGATCCCCATCCCCCCTCCACTTCGCGGCTTCGTCAAGGCGCTCAGGTGCGTGTGGAGGTGCTCTGCGTTGAGAAAGAAAAAAAAACAGGTGCCCTCCTCGAGTCGCTCCTGCAGTGGCCGTTTCGCAATATGCCGCCGCTGAGGCACGTGAGAAGTGCAATTCCCCGCCTTGCTTTCTTCGCTTGCGTTTGTGCGTCATCTTTTGTGTTCCTCTTCTTCGTTTTGAGTTGACTCCGCTCTCTGCGCTGGAGAGCGCTGAGACTTGACCAGACCGCCCTGCTGAGCGCATCCTCGCGCACGCACGATACAAGTACTAAGGGTTACCTAAGGCGGAAGACAGAGGACCACTTCCCGAGAGAAACGGAGCTGGTGGGGGGGAGAGGTGAGGTGCAGGCGCGGAAGACAGAGAAAAAACGAAAGCGAAGCGGCAGGGGTGACGAGGGAAAGCGAGAGCATCCGTCGGACGGAGGGCACGGGTGGGACACAGACCGAGCCGCAACGTCACGACGAAGCCGCGCTGGCGGCTCGGCCCTCGATGCGTGCGTGCGCGGCTTTCCACGCCCTTTTAGCGGTGTCGCCCCTCCATGTTACCGCACCGAGTACTTCTGAATCTCGTGCCAGCGGATCTTCTTCTGCAGGTTGTGCAGGCAGAAGACGAGACTCTCTGCGGAGGGCGGGCAGCCAGGGATCCAGAAGTCGACCGGGATCGACCGCTCGCACCCGCGCAGCACCGCGTAGGAGAAGTGGTAGTAACCACCACCGTTCGCGCAGCTTCCCATCGAGATGACCCACTTCGGGTTCACCATCTGCACATAAATGTTGCGCAGAAGCGGCGCCATCTTGTTCGTCACGGTGCCCGAGACGATGATGATCTCCGCCTGACGCGGCGATGGGCGCGGCACGATGCCAAAGCGATCCAGGTCATACCGCGACGCGTACGAGTGCATCATTTCCACCGCACAGCACGCCAACCCGAAGGTCAGGGGCCACGGCGAGTAGGCCACAACCCACTCCGTCAGGTCGTGCAACGTCATCTGCGCGTACTGCAGCGCGTTGTTCGGCTTGCTCGTGCCGAGCTTGTGGGCCAGCGTCGTCTTCTTGCCCTTCTTGAGGTCGAGGCGGTGCGACCACTCGGGGCTGCCGCGCGAGATCATCGCACGGCCCGTAAAGGAGGCGCGGGTGAAGCGCAGCATCCTGAACTACAAGTGAGGGAGGAGAGAGCAGAAGGGAGGAGGGGGCAGGGTCGGCGGAAGAAAGCCGGAACTGCGCGACACGTCGGAAAGACGCACTCGGTGCGGCGCTTCGTTCAGGCAGAGCGCCGTGTTTCGCGTGCACGACGCTGCGTGGCGTGTGGTGCAGCGCGCACTCTCACCCCGCTGTACAGTCGACCTATGCGCCTTCCGAGTAGAAGGCAGAGGGGGGAGGGGGGAGGGGGGCTGAGTTTCAGAAAAGTGCTGTGAAGCGTTTCTCCGTTCAAACTATGCTATACTATCGCTACGGGGAAAGTCGGTCTACACAGCGCACTGACACAGACACACACACACACACACTTGAGGTGCGACGGCGGGAGCGCGGGAGGGCGGCAGATGTCTCTGCGTGAAGGAAGAGAATGGCGGAAACCGGAAATGTGAAAAGAGGAGCAGGCAGAGACGCGGTGCCGTTGTATGCCACTCGATGATGAGCACTAAGTGGGAAGGGTGGGGGAGTGGACGCGTGCGCCGTGGAAGTGGCGTGGACTCGGCCAAGCAGGAAACCACAAGAAAGGAATCAACAAGATGTGAGTGACGCGGAGGCAATCTGCTTACCGGGCGAAGGGATTGACCTCGGGTGGTGGGTGTTGACGTGACACGGCGAGGCAGCAAGCGAGCTAGTACCAAGTGAACACGCGAATAAGATAGGTGGCACTGAGCAGAGAGCGAGTGAGAGAGCGCAGCCGAGCGAATCGCTGGGGTGGTGGAGTGCGGAGACGGGAGGGAGGCAAGGGAGGGGGCTGCGTTGGAGAGCGCGGGACATGGGGTAAGGCACTTGGAAAAAAGGAGAAGAAATACGGCGGCGACTCCTCACTGGCGTTTGAGGACGAGGGAGGTTGCATGTGCGGCACACGGCACCGCTCCTCTCACGTTGTGTGCGGAGACTCCTCGCACGGCTGCCGGGCGAGACGCTTGTCATCGGCACCGTCGCTGGGAAGCGCTGCAGCTGTCTGTGTCTTTCATAGATGGAGGTTGAGGAAGACGGCGCAGCCGCACGGGTCGCGCCGCTGGCACGCGCGCGGACAAATGTGATGAAGGACGTAAAAAAAAAAACGCAATCAGGCGTCGTTGCAAGTCGGCAGGAGACCAGCTTTGGTCGACGAAGGGGAAGGAAGAGGAGGCGGCGCGCTTGAAAGAACGGCGTACGCCCGTGCGACGCCGCACAGCCACTTGCAACAGCCGATCCCGACCGCGACCGCTCCACACACCCGCCCTGGACGCTTCTCCTCCACGACATCATTCTCCACGCTTCCCCTTCCCCACTAGAAGCGGTACACGTCGGAGTTGTCGTAGCCCAGCTCCTGGAGAATGCCGCCGAGGCTGACGAGGTTGTTGAGGTCTGTCGCCATGGGTTGGATGTTGAGGCTGCCGGACATGGACGCCATCGTCGACATGGGCGTGCCCGCGACGTGCGCCAGAAGTGGGTCTGGGCCGCAGAGCATGATGATCTTGTTCTTCACGTCTGGCGCCGGCATGCTCTTGCGGATCATGTCCGCGGTGACGTAACCGAGAAAGTGGTTCTCCTGCTCGAGCCACTTCTCCTTGTTCACGGCGAGGTCGATGGTGTAGAACATGCGGAACCGGTCCGGAAAGCGCTGGGCGAGGTCGTCGAAGACGCCGGCGAGGAGGATGTGCAGCTCCGTGCGGTTGCAGAAGAGGAAGGACAGCTTTGTCCTGTCCACCTCCCCGCTGTCCCACTTCTCGGTGAGGGCGTGCCGGATGATCTGCAGGAACGGTGTGAAGCCGGTGCCGCCGCCGATCATGCCCACGTGCTGCCACCGGTTTGGGCGGTACTGGATTTTGAAGGCGACGCTGCGGAACAGCAGGGTGTCGCCGATGTGCATGCCGAAAAGGTGGTTCGTCATGAGCCCCTCCGTCTTGCGCTTCACGATGAGGTCGAAGTAGCCCTCGGTGTGGTTTGCCGTCACGGGGGTGTAAAAGCGTTGGCACTGGTCGGTGGGCTGCACGCCGTACTTGTAGCACGCCTGCAGGGTGGAGCAGGGTCGCAGGTTGAACTCGTCCTCGCTGTTGTGCAGCAGGAAGCGGAAGAGGGCGACGTCGGCGGTGATCGGGATGATGTCGCCGAGCTGGTACGCCTCATACCGCTGGCTGAACACCTGTCCCTTGCGCTGCGGGTTGCGGAACGTGAGCGCGTTTTGGATGCCGCGGTAGCACTCCGCGTCACCCTGGTGCGGCGGGCGCCACATCCAGGCCCCGACGGCCCCGGTGAGGCATGACAAGGCGAAGCGCATGGCTACGGTGGGCTACTGAGTAGAGCAAAGACTCTCTGACACACACACACACGCGCACACGTGCGAGCACACACGCAGGAAGGTGCGGAAACACGGGCTGGGTGAGAAGCACGTTGCTCTCTGCCGTCGTGCACAACAAGGAGGAAAGGAGCGAGGAAGCGGAAGGCGTGCTTGTCGAGGTGGTCGAGGGACGGGCCAGGAGGGCGGGAGGAGAAGAGAGTTGAACCGGCATTTCGCCAGCTCGCAATTCTGTTTTTTTTCTCCTTTTTCGGCGTTGTCGCCCTTTCACGCGAAGCAGTGCAAACTCACTTGTGGAGGCGCTGAGGCGTGGGCGTCACGACTGCGCCAAAGTGCTCGCACTGCGGGGACGAGCGGTTACTGACGTCTTCGATGTTCGTTTCTCGAATACGATCGGCCGGCGTGGAGAGCAAGGCAACACAACAACAAAGAAGGAGGAAAAGAAGCGGCTGCAGGCCAAAGCACAGGAAAGGCGGTGCAGCGCGTCGAGGCCGCTTCGACTCGGCACGGTGCGGCACGCAGGCGAAGGGGAGGCGGTGGAAAGCAAAGGCCGCTTGTCGAGGCGTGTGCGTGTTGCACAGCTCCACTGCGGCGACATGAAGCGCCTCTGTCTAGGCGCTCGTCTTTCCTCCTACCGGTCGGCTCAGACCTCGTCGCGCGTGAAACCTCAGCGCGCCTCCATGGCGGAACGCGCAAAGCAGTTCGCCGCTCTTCAACGACTTGACACTGCCGCTGGCCAAACACGTGGCAGCGCGGCTACGCCTGAACCGTGCCCTGCGAGTAGAGATGGCGCAGTACGCCAGAGTCCACCTTCAGCGAGCCGCGTTTGCAGACTCGGAAGAAGAGGGGGACGTTGCACGTCCCGGTTCATGACGGCACCACGCAGCGGCCCAGCCCTCCCCTCACACTCCCATACACTTGTTTTCGAGCACCCTACTCGATGTCTTGACAGCTACGGCGCCTGGTGCTCAGCGATGTAGTCGACAGCGGCCTCCGCGTCGCCGCCGCAGGCAGTGAGTGCCTCACGACAGAGTCCCTCCTCCTCGAAGCCCATTTCTCGCAGCGTGGCCAAGCCGCGTTGCAGCGCTTCCTCGGACAGCGCCGTCACGGCCGGGGCCGCGGCCGATGCAGCGAGGGGCGGGGTGGAAGTGGCCGCGGCGGGGGGTGCACCCGCCATGGACTGCAGCATCGCCATGAAGTTCTGCATGCTCGCCGCGTCCATGCCCCCGAGCGGCGCCGCTCCAGACGACGCTGACGCGCTGGGCAGACCCGCTGCCGGTGTCGCCGCAGACGCACCGAAGAAAGGGTTCCCGAAGGCACTCTCCAACGGGAAGCTGTTTGCACCACCCAGGCCGCCGCCGAAGCCGCCGCCAAAGGGGCCCGCGAGTGCCGCGGGCAAGGCGTTGGGCGCTGCCGCCCACGGGTTTGGCAGTGGGTCGTTGTTCGCCTCCTTGGTGGGGTCCGGGTGCGTGAGGACATCACTCACCTCCGCCGTTGACGTGCCGATGCGGAGTTGCCGCTGGGCGTCCGTCTCGTCGTCGTCTGCTTCGATCTGGTCCATGTAGTGGTTGATCATCTGCTGCCCACCCGGCATGGCGGAGATGTGGGCCAGCTGCAGCTCCGCGTTGCGTTCCATCTCGCGTCGGCGCTGCGGATCGATGGACGCCTTGAGAATCGTCCGGAGGGTATCAGGGTCCTTGAGCATGCGCGCCACCTCCGGTGACTTCTTCTTCATCTTCTCCATCATCGGATTGGTGCCAAGCAGCGATTCCATAAGGGCCGGGTTGTCGGCAAGCGCATCCACCATGGCGTCCATCGAGGCGGCCTTCTCGCGCTCCTGCTCCTGCTCCATCTTCTTCTCCTCCTTCGTTGGAAGCATGCGCAGCACCTCGGCGCTCTGCTCCTCCACAATCGGGCGATCTGTCAAGTTGCAGAAAAGTTTGCGCTGCATCGGTTGCGGCTGCTCGCCGCGAAACACGCGCGTGCGCAGCTCACTCCACGTTTCCTCGTTGTCGGTCAAGAGCTTCCCGTTGAGGGCGACCGTCATGACGAGATTCTCTGGCGCGTCCAGCATGGCTGCTGCGACCCCTTTCACATCGCCGACGGTCATCTCGTCGTCGATGCAAAGGGTCGTCTTATCGCCCTTGTTCGATATAATGCTGTACTCCATCCTTCAGCTAGAGCTCGAGTGGCGACGGTGCAGAGAACGCTTGCGTGTGCAGCGGGTGGTCGCATGAAACGCAACTATGATGGGGACAGGTGTAGACGAGAATAGCCAGTGCACCTGCGCGGGCAAAAGAGGAGAGATGCGTAAGCTCGTGTGTGTGTGTGTGTGTGTGTGTGCGCGGTGACCCTCTACACCGGACCTCCTCCTTTCCACAAGCGTGAAGCCAACGCGAGGCACAGAGCAGAGACTGGGCACACACACGCACACGCACACCAAAACGCGACGCACCCGCAACAACAAACAATAACACGCACAGGAGGGGCGAATAAGAAAAAAAAAAAAGAGCTTCGAGTGCGACCGTGGAAAAGGTGGTGTTGCGAGCTGATAGGCACTTTGGAGATAACGACGAGAAGGGGCGCAACAGCCAGGAGGGGTGGAGGTGATATGGGGTGATGGGGGGGTGGGGGGGGGGGCGAGGGCGCAAGAGGAACCGCCGACTCGCACCTCCCTGCAAGTCGGTGCAGCCGCAGTACGACACCGCACATCGGAAGTCGTTTTCTTTTTGTGTGTGCGTGCGGGTGAGGGACCGGCGCACCTGTTGTAGCGCCAATGCTGCTCAGCAGCGCAGTGTCTCTTTCTCTTGTGTGTGTGCTGTCTCGTTCGATGTGAATCACTCTCGCGTAGAAGGTGTGTGTGTGGGTGCGAGAGCGGGGGGAGGGGAGTCTGTGAAAGGGCGGTGCTGGCCGCTGCATCCCCTTCGAGACACCTGCGGGCACTGTGTCAGTGCTGCGCAGCATCGCACAGGCGGCGGAAGCCGGGAAAGGTCGGCTTCTCAACGACTACCGTGTGCAGCAGGCGCTCCAGCGCTTGGGTGTCGCTTGTGCCGCCAAACTGCTCGCCGGGCAGAAAGAAGTTGGTGTGGTTCCAGGCGTGCAGCGCGTCTCGCGCGCGGAGCTGCTGCACAGCGGCGAGGCACAACACGTACGCCAGCAGCGCCTCCTGTTGCGCATGCGGGCAGCACAGCGCGCCGCGCCTCGCCCCACTCGAAGGCTCAAGCAAGGCGGCCACGTAGACCGCCTGGTCGACGGAGAGCTCCGCCTGTGCCGCCTCACGCACGCACCACTCGGCGCACGCCTGCAACGGCGACTCCGCATCCGCGTCGAGCAGGTGGCCGAGCCCGGAGACCCAGAAGGCGCTGGTGCACGGCGAAGACCCCAGCGCGTCCTGCTGCCACTGGCGCAGTGCCCGCACCGCCGTGACCACGGCAGCCGGCAGCGCGGCCTGCAGGCACGGCAGCGAGTAGCCAAAGGCGGTGCGCAGAGGACCGCGGCGATCGGCACGTTTCTGGCGGTGCAGATCCGCCATGGTGATTGCAGGGTTGGCCACGGACACAAGCATGCGCTCTCGCGCGTCAGCCCCGGTGTGGTCGCTGCGCCCTGGCACGGGCAGGGAGAGCTCCACAAGGTCGGCACCGCGGAGCACGCACCGCTTCTCGTCCCACACTCTGGCCCAGTCGACGCGCTGACGAGTGTACCGAGGCTCGCGGCGCTGAGCCCCACGCATCGCGGCGTCGGCATCGCCCACGGTAGAGCACGGCGCCGATGCACGTGGGATCTCCTCCACCAGCGCGGGGGCCACCACCTCCATCACGTCCTTTGCCTCCACCCCGTCAATCAGCACCACCGCGTCTGGGCGGCACGCGTGCGGCGGTGAGGTAGTGTATGCCGTCCCAGCCTCACTGACCGCGGCGCCGCTGTCGGCCTCGTACAGGTGCCACCACCACGATGACGGCGTCCCTGCAGCCGCGGGGGGCGGACACGGAACCTCGTGCCGCGCAAGGAGGCGGCCCGCTCCGGTGGGGTCGGTGGTCAAGCCGTGCTGCGCGGCGCGGCGGGCTTGCAGGTTGCCGCTCAACGCCTCGAAAATGTCAGGTGAGCGGCGCTGCAGCGCGCCGGGGAAGAGGACCGTCGCCGACGGGTAGCGGCCTCGCACAAGTGTGATGAGGGCATCCGCGCCCTCAGCCGTGACGCCGCGCGGGCGGAGCAGACGCATACGGGCAGCTCAGACCAGCCTGCAAATCCGGTTGCAGCCTTCTTCAAGGCTGGAAGTACGCGCGTGCTGTGCGAGCGCCCACGGTGAGCCCACGATGGCGGTAAGGAGTGGGGGGAGGAGTACGGAGGTAGGCACTAAAGCTGCCGTGCGGCGTTCCGCGGATGTAGTGGTGCGCACACACACACATACACATACACAAGGCGCGCGTACTCCTTGCAAGCCGAAAAACGTCGCCGCCGTTGCGGCGCGGGGGAAGGGGCGACAGGTGGCGGGTGGGGAGAGGATGGGAACGCCCAGAACGACGAGCGATGTGAACGATGGAAATGGGCGAAGTCGGGGAGGGTGGAGCTCAGGAGAGGGAAAAGGCGCACGCAGCATGCGTGCAGCCTATGGTTTCCATGGAGGGGGGGGGGCAGAAGGTGGGGATAGTAGTGTGAGGGGGGGGGTGTTGGTGTGTGGCACGCTGCAACACGTGTCCCTTTCTTTTCATCTGGGCGTCGAGCAACTGAAAGGGGCAGGGAAGAGGAGGTACTGCAACGTGTCAGACAGTGCCGTGCCAACACTCCCCCCTCCCCTCCCACCGCGACACCTCACTCAATCCTCGGGGCGTGCACTGGTTGCGGAGACGGCAAAGGGAGCGCCGAGATGCGCCAAGGTTCTCCTCCCTGTGGTTGATGCGTCTTTTCTTCTTCCTGTCTTCTACGTTTTCAGTTTTGTTTGTGTTCTTTGCTTCATTTTGGTGTGTTCGTCCCCTGTCCTTCGCACAGGAGAAAGTCCATTAGAGCGCGTAGCTCAAGCGGCGAACCGTTAAACCATCAGTACCCTCCAACTACACACACACACACACTTACACACTGTCACGCTAACACGCTTGCACACACACGCAGCACCTATCCAGCCGACCCGATGCGCTTCAGAGAGCCTAGAGAGCAGGCAGCGGCAGTCAGACCACAATACCACACAGTGCACATCCTCTTCTTATCTCAGCCACAGTGCATTCCTCGAAGAGGCGAACACGAAGCTGCGGGACGGGGGAGGGCATAGCGGCACAAGAAGAAGGCAGAAGAAGAGAGGAGCAAAGAACAAGCAGACTTGACGCTGTGGCGCTGCCACAGAGAGCGGAGAGGGGTGGGAGGCAGAGGGTGAACAAGCGCCGGGTGCCAACCTCGGCGACTTCAGACAGAGGAGAAAGAGCGGGCGGAGGGGGGGGAGGTGAAGCGCTCACCAGCACAGGCCGTGGTGTATTTACTTTAATCGGCGCCGGAAGAAGAAGAAGAGAGAACAAAACGCGCGGAAACAAGAAGAGAAACGGAAGATGACGGAGGACAGAGAGAGAGGAAAGGGGGAGCCGGAACTGCGACACGTTTCTGTATTTGTTTGCTTGTTTCTTCTGCAGAGGTTTGCAGTTCTTGGGTGGGTGCGCGATGCTTGTGTGCTGGTGCGTGCGCGTTGCGGTTTTGCGGGTTTGTGCGTGCGCCTGTTTTCGATTGGCGTTTCCCGGTGTAGAAGTGGACGCGGCGGTAGGACAAAACAAAAAAAAAACGAGAAGGGGGCGACGCCAGACAGATGCCAAGCGTTGGCGTGGGGAGAGGGAGGAGAGACGGAGAGAAAGAAACGGAGAAAGGGGTCGGATGCTAGGGGACTGCAGCCGCAAGTGCGTGGTGGCGAGACGAGTGGGAGAATCGCGATGGCAACCGCGACGCTCGGGACGCACTGCGCCGGTACATACATATAGACATGCAAGGATGGCGAAAGCGAGAAGAAAACACCTGGCGAGAGTTGCGCCCACGCAAACGCACACACACACAAACAAACAAACAAGCGCGCTACGCGCAAACACGCGGGCTTTGCCGAAACAAAGACGGGAGGCGGAGGGGGGAGGGGGGAGAAAGGGGAGGAGGGTGAAGGTAACGGAGGCAGTGAGACAGGGGAAGAGCGAGCAAAGGCAGGAAAACGAGGGCGGACAAAGAAAACAGAGCTCACATCTTGTGGTGAGGGACCCAGGCAAGAAACAGAGATGAACAAGCTCATCCACGTGCACTCGCACACCCGGAGGTCGTGTAAACAACGTTTCAGGGGCACGCGGCGCACATACACACACAAGCACGCACGAGCATGCATTCACGGGGACAGCCAAGATCAAGAGAGGGGTAGCAAGCGAAACGGAAAGGGAAACGCAGAGGCGCACACCAATGCGTAGTGACCCACCCGCCTCGCTTAGTCACCGGAACACATGGACAACGACAACAAAAAAAAAGCGTCCTCACACTACCATCCACACGCAAAGAGCTGGTCGCCGCCCGACCGTTTCACTCGCCAAGATGCGTACACCCACAGAGACGAACTCGCACAAGACGCCACGAGCAAAAAAAAAAAACAGAAGGAGAGAACAAACACCAATATCGACGCTAAAAGGAAAGAGTGCGCGGAAACGCGCGCCAAGGAACCAAAAATCGTGTAAGAAGCTAAAGTGGTGCACGCAGTGACAAGAGGACAGGAGTGTCGCCAACGCAAAGTCACAGCGGAAGACAAATTGTGAGAGGAGGAAAGCTCGCTCGCAGGCCGACGTGCCGCGGCACCGGCCAGGCGTTAAGGCGCTGGCGCAAGCTGAGGCGTACAGGAAAGGAGGAGCAGCAGCAGGTGAGACGGACTTTTCTGTGTTTCATTGTTTTTCTTTGCTTCGGTGCAGAAGGGAGCTCGCACTACAGGGGCGGGAGAGTCGAATAGGGCACGGAAGGGGAACGGGCAACGGCGACTAATGCTGGCGCGTTCGTTTACTAGATAGGAACAAAGCACACAACAACAACAACAACAAAACGGCTCTTTTACCCTTCTTCCTTGCCGCATGCACTCGAGGCATTACTCGTCCTTCGGGAAAGATGCGGCGTTGTGCGAGGTAGTCCTCGAGAATGCCTTCATATTCGTGCCTCCCTGTCGTCTACGGTTGAGTCCAACGAGCGCACTGGCACACGCAGGAAGGGTGCCTCAGCGTGACACCTCACCGCTGCAAACGCACGTCTGCAGTCATTCATGCATGTGAATCCTTTTTTTTTATTGAGCTTAGCAGCGCGCGTTCAGAAAGCAGCTGCTGCTGAGAGCTGGAAAGAGAGACAGACAGCGATCCACGCACGCGCGCGACACGGCTCAAGCAAGAGCGCGCTGGGGTTCGTTTGACACTGGTGTCCTGTGCGTGTCGTCACTGCGCTCTCACGGTTACGCCGCGCCCTCCTGCCGCGGGCAGAGAGAGTCACACGCACACGAAAAAACAAAAGTGCGCCGTCGACACGAGACCTCAATGAGGCCGACACAACAACGCGCAGGCCTCCGCACCTGCACAAGTGCACCCCCACAAAAACAAGCAAAGTCGACTGAGAAAGAAGGAGGAAAGGGCGAAGGAGGAGAAAGGCAGAGGACAGGTGGGAAGGAACACTGAGGGAAAAGAGTACAAAGGAGTCCGATAAAGTGGGATGGCGAGGGGCGGAGGGGAGGGGGCCAGTCTGGTTCCCGCAGCGACACGGCGAAACGGCATTTGAGAACAGTCAGCTTTATCCTAAAACGCGCCGTGACGTCAAACGGGGAGAGGCGCTCTCCCTCATCGTTTTCTCTCCCTGTCTGAAGTATGTTGAGAGCGCACACGTCACACACACACACACACACACACACAAACACGCGCGCACACGAGAACAATAGAATAAAGAGAAAAGCGACACACGCTGATTTACGGCCCAGCAGCGCAGGGAGGGTGCCGTGAAACGACATCCAGCTGGAAGACCAATCATACGTGCATGCAAGCGCACACACACGCACACACACAAACTCACAAAGCCGCCTAGACAGACACCAACGCAAGCAAAAAGAAAGCATGCTGGTGAGAGGCGAAGAAAATGGGGCACCGGGATGAAAGAGGAGGGAAGGCCGGGCCAACGACCCAAGCCGCGGCGACGGAAAACGACGATGGGGTCGGCGCAATTGGAGCGCCTCAGGCCTTGGGAAGGGGGGGAGGGGGAGACTTGGGTTGTGGCCATCGTCGCACACGCAGGAAACTCAAGAAGCAGGCAGCACACGCGCACGGCCACCACCCTGGAAAGCGCCAAGCAAACGACGGCTTGATGTACCACACAACCAACGAAGAGGCTGTTTTCGGTAAGCGTGTGTGTGTGTGTGTGTGTGTGTGTGTGTGTGTGCCGCGGTGGCCCAGCCATCACGAATAGCCCCAGGGCTGTTGTTGGTACGGTGGGCAGTCGCCCTGCACCTGGTCCGCGTGCTCCGAGTACGGCGGCAACCCCTGCTGCAGCTGCGGCTGCGGCTGCGGCTGCGGCTGCTGTTGAGCCTGCGACCCCACCCGGCGCGACTCGCCCCGGTGGCCCTGGCTCATGTCCTCGCTGCGCGCGCTCTGAACACTGCCACCACCGCCGCGCCGCTGACCCGGCACGCTGTGGTTGCTCGCCGTTCGCTTGTCCTGACCACCGGCGCCGTGCCCGCGTCGGTTCCCGTTGTGAATGGCGTCGGCCTTGAGCTCCTCGACCACCATCGAGTCGCGTGGCAGCCGCGCCTTCTTCGACAGCAGCGGCGCGTCCAGGGCGATGTACTCACACATCGCGTCCACCTCGTCGGCCGTCCGCGCCAGCCACACGCCGCCCACGTCAAAGAGGACGCGCTTGTGCAACCTGCGCACCAGCATCAGGTCGGCCTCACTCTTGCAGTAGAGGAGGTAGCAGCCCGCGCCGCGGCTCTCGAGGTGGCTCGCGCAGGCGCCGCACGTGCGGTGCACGAGCCAGAGCAGCTCTGCGGCGGTCGTCTCGAAGCGCACCTGGCCAATGAAGAGGGCAATGGGGAGGCTGTTGCTGGTGTCGGCCGAGTGCCCGCTGCCGGTGCTGCCGTTTGAGTTCGAGTTGGGCCCGCTTGCGTTCCCGCCGAGGGTACTGGCCTTGGAGAAGACAGGGAGGTTGGCGGGAAACTGAATGTATCGGCAGCGGTCCTTGAGGGAGCGGTGCACCACCTCCGGCGGCAGCTCAAAGGTGGGCTCGAGGTGGACGCTGTGTCCCTGCGTCAGGTGCGCGTTTGGCGAGGGGCGCTCCATCTGCTGGAACGGCCCGGCTGCCGCGCTAACGAAGCCGCTCGTCGCCGGCGGGTGCGTCGGGGTCGAGCACTGCATGGGGGTGGAGTTGCCGGAGCAACTGAAGGTGTACGGGTTGTGCCGCCCGCTGCGGTCCGCCTCGGTGGCCACGTCGCCAAGTGTCGGTGTCACGTACGGAGAGCGGGCACCGCCCCTGGTGCGGCACGTCACCTTGATAGGGCTGTCCTCCAGCTCGATCAACGTGCGGCTGTTGTGGCGGCCAAGGACAGCTTGGTAGTTCACCTGCAGCGGCTCCACGTACGGGGAGGACGTGAAGGGGTCCGGCTGCTGCGGCGGTGTCCCGCCCAGCTGCGCCGTGAAGACGAGCGGCGGCGTAGGCGGGTTCACCGGCTGCTGCGCGTAGCCCGAATATGGCGAGCCGGGGATCACACCCTCCGGACNCCCCCCCCCGAAGCCGGGCGCGGGAGGGGGAAGCCCAAGGAAGAGAAACAAAAAGCGCGAGGAAGCGCCGGGACAACACAGGCCAGCAATGCCAAAGAGGGTTGAATAGGGACAACGGAGGAATCACACACACACAAGAAAGAGCAACAGAGCGCAGCAGCACTGCGTGGCGGAGACACCGAGAAGGAGGAGGGGGGGAGAAGAAACGGGCGAACCAGCTGACGGTCAGTCGAGAGTGGGGAGAAAAAGAGAACAGCGATCCAGAGAAGACAAAACGCCCACCGAAATGTGCACGGGAAGCTCACCGGGGCAAGCGCTGCGGACGGGCGGAGGGGGGAGGGGGGTGTGTGGAGAATGCGACGACGGGGGTGGAGAGGTCGCGAGGAGGCGGAAGGAGGAAGAGGAGGGGGTGAGAAANGGACAACGGAGGAATCACACACACACAAGAAAGAGCAACAGAGCGCAGCAGCACTGCGTGGCGGAGACACCGAGAAGGAGGAGGGGGGGAGAAGAAACGGGCGAACCAGCTGACGGTCAGTCGAGAGTGGGGAGAAAAAGAGAACAGCGATCCAGAGAAGACAAAACGCCCACCGAAATGTGCACGGGAAGCTCACCGGGGCAAGCGCTGCGGACGGGCGGAGGGGGGAGGGGGGGGGGGTGGAGAATGCGACGACGGGGGTGGAGAGGTCGCGAGGAGGCGGAAGGAGGAAGAGGAAGAGGAGGGGGTGAGAAAGGGGCGGAGTAGCGTGGAGGCGACATCGCAGGCAGCGCAACACCAACACAAAAACAACGGAGGTGCCGTGAGGAACGGAGAGAGAGAGAGAGTCCGTCTGCGCTCACGGTGCCCCTGGCGTGAATCGGAAGCCGCACGCCGGGGAGAGCAACTGCGGCGCGTGCTAGCGGCACCCGCCTCCCCCCCCCCAACAGCCCCGCGACAGGAAGCACGGCTCGGGCTGCCACGACGGCGCTCGAAAGAGCGGGACGCGGAGGCACCTGCGCTTCGCGGCGCCGGCATTGTGCGAAGAGATGCAGCCAGAGGTGTGCACCCTGCAGCGGTGAAAGCCCGGATGCAGAGCCGCACATGACGGACGGCAGTAACACTTGGGAGCTCACACGCGCGGTTGATGGCTTAATTGTCTTTAAAGTCTGTTTTTTTTTTTCTTCGACTGGTCGGTGAGGAGGAGCGATGCGCACGGCGAATGGACATCTGGTAGGTGCTTTGCACCCACCTGCTTTGTTGCCTGCGGCCGCAACAGGAGCTCGGAGAGAAGCTGAACACCCCAAACCACTACAAGTAACGGAGAAACTCAGTCGAATGCCCCTTCCCCCCTGACCGCCCACTCGAGGGAAAAAAAAAAACCGTCCTCGACGTGGACATGAATGCAATTGCTGCTGACGTAGTTTACATTGTGAGGGCGCGTGCGCGGCATGCGTTCGTCTGGCTTTTTTTTTTCGTCGTCTACGGCGCTCGAACATCGCGGTGGTGCCACGGCCGTCGAGCGCTATGTCGCCAATCCTCCCCCTGGTTTTGCTTCTCTCCTCCTTTAATGGCTACGCACGACGCTGCAGTGCCGTGTCAGGACGACCCGCAGCTCAGGACACAGAGCGGCGAACTCGTTGTTGGCGATCGCCGAGTAGCGCCAGCGCGCAATGGAGCTTCCGCCCACGTGCGGCCGCAGCTCCGCCCCGCCAGTCTCGTCCTCGTCCAGCGCTCCTGTGCTGGAGAGGACGCCATAGGGGCCACCCGCAGTGCTGCTCTTCGCCATCACCGTCCCGTCCGACGCCGCCACGGCCGTCTTGGTTGCGCGGAAGCGCCGCAGCGCCGCCTCCTTACTCAGCAACGGCAAGCCCTGCGGGCCCCGCCCTTGTGCCTCTAGTCCTGCAGCTCCGTCCGCCGCCGCGCCGTCACCGGTGTTCACCGCGGCCGCCGCCGCACGCACCGCTGCGTCCATGTCGAGCACCGTCTGCGCCAGCACCGTGACACCGGCGAGCAGGTGGTGGTCTTCCATGACGACCGCCATGGCCGCCGAGGCACGGACGGCGGCCGGGGCCGCGCCGACGCTGTGGCGGCCGTGCGAGCTCGTGATCACCGACGGCAGCCGCAGCACGAACTCGCCCTCCTCCAGCAGCAGCACGTGACGTGACAAGAAGCGGTGGTGGCACAGAGTCGGGGTCTGTTGCTTGTCACGGTTACGAACCGAAACGAGCGGCACCGTGCCGTGGTGGACGTGGAGGTGAATGGGGAGGGCGGTGAGGTGGACCGGATTGATGTTGGCGAAGGCGCTCATCGGCGTGCGGCGAATGAACTGCTTGTGCAGCAGCTGATACGGCGCGTAGAGAAAAAAGAAGGCCACGGCAAAGGGCAGCGCCCACATCTCAACGTCGCCGGCGGCTTGGCTGACCACGCGCACGGTGCTGCACCGCTTGAAGGACGTGACCACCGGCACCGGTAGTCCAGGCGACCCCGCAGCGCCGCCGCGAGCCGCGTTCTGTGACCGCAGGTACACCGACACCCCGTCGAGCAGTTCCGCGTCGCCGACCCACTGCCCGGGAAGCACCTTATTCATCCGCAGCGCACCAGCCGCGCCGGCGAGCACCTCGACGTGCGTGTGCGTCTCACGCAGCGTGGGGGGCAGAAAGTACATGAACTCGCACTCGCCGCCGTCCTCGTACAGAGTGGCGCCGTTGCGGACCGTGACGGGCACGAGGTTGTCGGTCACCTTCTGCACCACGTAGCCCCACTGTGTCTCCTGCAGCCGCGTCACGGCCCAGTAGTTTTCCTCTGTGGTGGTCAGGAAGGTGGCGTCCGGCACGGTGCCGCGGTGCAGCCCGGGTGGCGCCTCCAGCGCGGGCAGCACTTGCTCTCGCAGACCCTGCAGAAGATCGCTCGCGGCCACCGTGGCGGCGGCCGGAAGCGTCCGTCCGCACCGGCCCGGCCCCTCCAGCGGCGCCGGTACGTTCGACCACACCGGACGCCCCCCGAGCACCGTGCGCTGCGCCTGCAGGCGGGGGACAAAGGCGCAGCGCACCACCTCCGCGCACTCGGCGCTCCACGTCGTGCCGACCGGCGGCGGCGTGCTGGGTGACGCGGTTGCCACTGACTTGGCCGAGTGGGACGCGCTGCTGGCCACGTCGTAGCCGACGTAGGCCATCTCAGAGCTGGGCACGGCGATGTCGGGGGCGGGGTACGAACTCACCGAGCTGGCCCCGAAGTCCGACAGCTCGCGCGTGCGGAAGGGGGTGCGCAAGCCGCCCGTGCTGCGGTCGCCGAGGAACGAGACGCTGCGCTGCGCCCTGTTAGCGTCGTAGCGGAGCACGAGGGCAGACGCTTGCCCCATCAGCCACGGCACCGCCGACACACCGCGCTCCACTGCCGTGAAGACCTTCTCGCGCATCTGGTCCTCCCAGAGGACGCGCGTGGCAGCGGCAGAGGTCCCCGCGGCCTCGCCTGTCGACCCGGCCCCTTCACTGGCGGGAGCCGCTGGGGCGGCGGCGGCGGCGCGCTGCAGACGCAGTTGATTGAGCAAGCACTGCGCGTGCAGCATCTTCTTCTCATTGTCGGTGAGCATCGTGTCGTCGAGGACGAGGGTGGTGAGCGAGGGTGTCGTGTGCACCAGCCGCGAGATGGCAGGCACCAGCGCGGCGGCGATGGGGTTACCGGAGACGTCGAGCGCCTGCAGGCTGGGGTGGCCCTGCAGCGCCTCCAGAAGGTGGCGCAGCACCGCACTTCCGCCTTGCAGTTTCGTGATGTCGTGCGGCGACGTGAAATCTATCGAGAGCCGTGCGAGGCGCAGATACGTCAAGTGGGGCATCAGCGAGCACATCAGCTCGTCGTCGGTGTTGCCGCGGCGCGCTCCCGCACCCCACAGCGGCGCCAGCACCGTTGGCAGCGCGTCGGCGCCTTTCTTGCTGGCAGGGCGTCCGCGGCCGCTGCGGCCTCGAGGCACCGTCACACAGTGCACCCGCACCATGTCAGCGAGGGCCAGCAGCGTCGCCGGCCCGACGTAGCACGCGCCGAGGTCGATGTCCGTTGTTGGCGAAACCACCATCGCCGCCAGCTCCTCCGCGAGGTCGCCGCCGTCCGTGTCACACGGCTCGCACGCGTCGGAGGCCTCGGCGGACGGCGTGATGAGGGACAGCGGACAGATGATGTCGGCCCAGTACCGCGGCACGTGCACCGCCCCGTGGAAGTTGGCAAGAAGAGCGAAGTACTGGAACACAAGACTCGAGGCGGCGCTGTTGTGTTGCATGTCTGCCGTCGCCTTGCTGTGCTCCGCGCTGGGCTCGCTTTCCTCCTCACCCCCACCCCAGATGGGCTCTGCAAGGCCCTCATGCTCATCTGGCGCGGCCGCCCACTCGCGCGCCGCAGCGGTCGGCTGCTCCGTGGCACGGCGAGCGGCTTCCGCGAAGGCGCTGCGCGGTGACGAGGCCGTTTTCATGTCGCTCATGGGGAAGAGAGAGGGGGGTGGAGGCCACCGCTCTGCACGACGCCGGGTGACTGCGCCACGTGAAACGGGGCGAGTACGAAGGACTCACCACGTCAGCGGGGGGGGGGGAAGATGGGCAGGAGGCGAGAGACAAGTCAGCGCGGCGTGAGACAGTCGACGAAAGCCGCCGTGCGCGGTTGAGGTGTCGCAGCTCGCACACGTCGCTTGCCGAAGTCCTCGAGCTGAAGGAGCAAAAGTGGCGTGGATGCGTTCCGCTGGGCGGTCGTGAAGCAGCTGGGAAGCACAGGAGAGGGGGGGAAGAAGTGGTGGCGTGTGGGCACACCACAAAAGCAATGGAGGGGGTCGCCCGGCGTCAGGCGCGTCGTTGATCGAGACAGGAGGAAGCGGCGGTAGAGGCGGAGGAGAGGAGGAGGCGGAAAGAATGGGGTCTTCATGAGAGCGCGCGCTTGTGTGCGGGCACTGTTGCGAAGTCCTGCACAGGACAAGAACCTGTCGCGCTCACCTTCTCTTTTCATTTTGTCTCTTTTTTGGGGGGGGTGCGCAAAGGCGAGTGCCATCGACTCGGCTGCGTTTTCCGCCTCCTCTTCGTCTGCATCGGTCGTTGAGAGAATGGCACAGGGCGCCGCAGGAGGAGAGTAGTGGCACTTGCCGGGCACAAGGACAGCTTGAGCACGGCAGTGCGGTGCGCTCGTTCTTCAAAGCCTGCAATCGCGCTGCTTCAAACAGTAGAACAAAGTAAGCAAGAGAAAAAAAAAGAAACAAAAGAGAAACGAAACGAGGCAGTTGAACCTCCACAGGACTGTCACAGAGGAGCTGACGGTCCCACGAATACGGGGCCTGAAACTGTGCGACACAGTTGTGCAGGTGTCAACGCACGTCAACGAGAGAGGGAGAGACAAAAAAAAAAAACAGAAGAAGCGAGAGCGCGAGGAAGGAGGTGTGTGAAGCGACAAGACACAGCAAAGGCGGAAGAAAGGGGGAGCAAGTTCTGAAGCGGTAAATAAAATCGTGCGCCGGCAAGTTCTAAAACAAAGGAAAGAATATCAGATGGTCGAGCATCAACTAAAAAAAAGAAGGAGAAGAAAATGACGTGGCCGTGAAGAAAAGTAGAATGCAGGAGAGCGACAGCGCTCGTCGTCGTCGCGGTCTCCTTCTTCTGAGAGACTATAGTGACGTCGTCAACGAGGACATAGGGCAGCGGCCCCAGCAGTAGTTGTGGTGCTCGAGGCGATGGAGAAGAACATGAGCAACTCTCTCCGTCGACGCGCAAGTGGTCAACCGTCCACGGAGCCGTACGCAGGGCGGCGAGCTGGTACGGCACGGCCAAACCCGCAAGATGCTGCCTTCCCCCGCAAGGACGAAGAGAAGAGGACACACGCGGCGGTGAGAGCCACGCCAACGACAGGGAAGCAAAGAGTCCACAAGCGGAAAAACGGATGGATGACGAACTCGCGTACAACAACAGCAACACACAAACACACCAAAAAAGTGGTACGAGCAGGAAACCCAAAAAACACCAAACAACAAACCCACACACCCACACACACGCAACGCCCAATAAAAGAGAAACCCCACGCGCGCAGGAATGTTTGCGCCAGTGAAAGAGACAAAAGAACCCCCCGCCGACGTTCCTCCACGCGATCCACTCGTGGAGAACGGAGAAATAAGAAGATCCCATCGGTGTGTGTGTGTGTGCAAGTGACACAACACACAAGGGAGGCGCCTCAACACGAGTCGGTGTGCGAGAGGAAAGCAGTGAAGAGGACTCACACCACCCTTGGGGAGAGAGAAGAAACCCGAGTTCGCCCAGTGGAAAACACAAAGAGAAAAAGAGACGTTCCCACACACACACACACATCGCCTGCGTCAGACAGCAGTTCCTGCGCCTCAGATCCCATGCGGTGCGCTGCGGGCACCCTGCGCAGCGCTTCAGATTGACGATACGAGGGAAGAGAGTTGGGAGGGAGGAGACACGGGGCAGAAGGAGAAGGCGACGGTGCCTGTGAATGCACGCCTCACCCCACTCGAGTGTGCAGCACGCACCACGCCCGCGAAGCACGCAAAGCCGCGGCAGCAACGCGAAAGGCGGCACACACAACTGCATTCACACAAAGACACACACAAGCACACGCACACAGGCACACAGGCACACAGGCGCACAGGCACGCCAATGAGCACGATCACAGAGAGGGGAAACCATACCCACAACTATAAAAGCGCACGCGCACAAGCAAAACCAAAAAACACACGAATACACTAGTGCGAACAAAGGCGAAGAAAGAAGGTGCATGTACGCACACAGAACTATGGGTCGACAGAGGCTTCGTTGCGCGTTGTCCGCGAACCAGATCCTCCTCCTTGACTTCGATCACGCGGTGATGGCACACACACACACTGAGGCCGCGAAATGTAAGAGGGGGCTGTACCAAGCGGTGAGGAGGAGCACAGGTGAGGAATAGGAGGAGCGCCACACAAGCACGCAGAAGTCGTGAGCAGGCGAGTGGGAGGGCGTTGCGGTGACGGCAGGGAAGCGAAGAATGGATGTCACATGATGAAAAAGGCAAAGGAAGAAAGCAACAAAAAAAACTGAAAAGAGAAGAAATAGTGGCTGGCGTTTAGGCAGTCGGCCAGCTCCGCAGTACAGCGTGTCTTGCAAAGCCGCCCCACAGACACCCACATACACACACACACACATGTAGGCGCGACTGCCCAGCACAGAGTACGCAAAACGTGAACCAGAAAGAGAGAGCGGCGCACTGTCAGCGTCAAACGCGACTGGGCGCGGCACGTCGAGGAAAACCCCTCGACGACGTTCGCAACAAAAGAGGGGGACGAGAAAACAAGAGCTAGAACGCATTTGCCGCATGCGGCATTCAGATAGGGAGAGACAGGCAAGTGTGTGTGTGTGGGGGGGGGGGGAACTGTGCTCGTGTCCTCCATAAACACTGCGCAGCAAGAGCGGGAGCGAAGCAGATCAGCAGAATGTCTGCTGCCGTGGGGGGGGGGGTGGAGGGCGAAGGGAAAAGTGACGTCGAGACACGTTTTCTGCTCCTACGATGGAAGAGGATGAGGTGACAGCCAAGCACACGCACTAAAACACACCCACGCAGGCACACGCAGAGAGACAGACTTGGATTTACAGCCGTGCAGAGGCGAGAAAAGGAAACACACAACAGAAACAGCGAGGGCCGCACACACCCGCACGCGTCAGCACGAAGACAGAAAAAAAAGAGACTACATGCACGCGCGTACGTACGCACACACAGAACTCACACGCCCAAGCAACTGATGCGGCGCAGTCAACCGAGAAACGCGTTGATGGAGTGAGAGAGAGGGGGTGCGTGAAAGGAAAAACCCTGCGAAGTCGGCGTAGGAGGAGAAGTCAGCAACGCGGCGGCTGATCCAGGGAGCCATCAGCTGCAACGGCGCGACGCAGCCGGCGGGGAAGGGGAGAGTCACTTGTCCCCCTCCCTCCGGTGCAGTACTGCGCCGGGTGGGGCCAGAGGCGCAACATTCTGTCAGCGATGCTCCACAAAGGTCACGCTGGGCTGCCGCCGCTCCCGACGCCGCCACGACGCCGAGGAGGCGCTTGAGATGCTCGACGCGCGGCGCATCAGCACCGTAGCCGGCGCTGCGGACGCAGTGGAGGCTGTGGAGGACGCCGCCGAAGACCCAGACGACTGCGCGGACTGCGACGACGCCACCGAGTGCGATGGCGAAGTTGTCGCGGACGTGGACGTCGCTGATCTGGCGTCTGCTGCGCCCGGCGTGAAGCCGCGAGAGGCGAGGGACTGTGTGGACAGCGTGGCGCTAGACCCGCCATCGCTGCCGCTGCTGCTGCTGCTGGACAGGAGGGAGCGGCGGCTAACGCTGCCCTCCGAGGCGTGGAAGGAGCGCGCCGACGCGGCCGTCGAGGCGACGGAGTACAGCGAGCCGTTGGGGCTCACCGTCGTCTTCCCGAGCGACGATGAGCCCGAGCGGAATGACGTAGTTTGAGAGAGCGGCGTGACTGCGTCGGCGCGCGATCGGCGAGCGGGGGCCGCAGTGGCGGCCGCCGCTAAGCGGCACCAGCCGCGGCGCTGTGCGACCAAGACAACGACGGCGGCGACGATGCCAAGACTCACCGCCGCCGCCACTGCAATGCCTACCCACATGGCGACCTTGTTGGGCTTGTGCGGTGCCTCTGTGGAGGTGCTGGTGGCGTTCGGCGGCAGTGCCGTCGTGCTCGTGGTTGTCGTGGTGGTCGATGTGGTCATTGTTGTCGTAGGCGGCTTCGTCGTGGTGGTGCTCGTGGTGGTCGTGGGGGCCTGCGTCGTCGTGGTCGTTGTTGTCGGTGCGCGTGTCGTGGAGGTCGTTGTCGGCGGTGGCGGCGTCGTCATGGTGGTGGTCGTCGTCGTCAGTTCGACGAGGCACATGCAGTAGAAGCTGCTCGAGGAGGCGGTGCCGTAGTTGAATCCCAGCCCATCGCTATCGACCCACCCAGGGACGCTGTTAGTCGCCAGTCTCGTCATGAGTACATGAAACCCGTGGTTTGAAGAAGGATAGTACTGGTAGCCGTCCTTGGTGAGCCAAAAATTGGGCATTCCGTTGAACGGCCCCGCCCCGGTGAGTCCGCTCTGCGCTGGCGTGTTTGGGTGGTAGTTGCCAGCGTAGAAAGGAAGACTGTTGCCCGTCCCCGCGTAGCGGCCGAGATCCCAATACCAGACGCAGTTGAGAGTGTTGTAGGTCGTCGGGCAGACACCCGAGTTTACCGTGGACCCGCCGAGGTACGCGAAGTAGGCGCCGTTGATGTTCTGCGCCATCACCTCTTTCACTTTGCTGTGTACTTCGTACGAGACGTCTGGGGCCGGGGCCCCGCCAGCCTGGAAGCACGTCTGCACAGCGGTGTTCTTCGTCGTACTCGCCCCACCTGGCAGCGAAAAGACGAGCACCTCGTTCGGGTTGTAGATGGGCGCCGCCGCATCGGCAAGCAGCGCGTAGTACAGCAGAACGCACAATACGCAGACAGCCACACAGCAGCCTCGCCATAGACGAGTCGTCCACGAAGTCGTCGACCCCATTGCAGCAGGGTTAGAGCAGCACCTCGAGGCGCTGCACGAGCGAGGTTCGCGTTGTCAACACGCGACGGGCAAGTACGCCGCCGCGGACACACGCAGCGTGCGATCGCGATGCGAAGGGACTCGGGTGCGTGGCAGCGCGATGAGGACGCCTGCAGCAGCTTCCAGGCAGCGGCGAGCCGGGTCTTGCTGCGCCCTCGCAAAGCGTGGGGGATCGAGACACACAGGGGTGTACGCAGCAGAGGAGGAAAGCGGAGAGCGGCGGTGGTCCCGCGACTGCGCGTGCTCGTGCAGCCGTGTGTGTGTGTGTGTGTGTGTGTGTGTGTGTGTGTGTGTGTTCGCAGACGGGAGCGGGAGATTGGAGGAGCCGCGACGGCAACCGCGTTGTCACTGCGGCGACGAGGTGGCCACGCCCCAAAAGCAGGGGGGGGTAAGAGAGAGGGAAGAAGGGGGAAGGGGGTCGAGGGGGTCGAGGGGGGGGGGGCAGCAGCAGCAGCAGCAGCGGATCAAAGAGTCAACGCCGCCCCATCGCTGCCGCTGCACGCACACGACAGTGGCGACAGGTGCCTTGGCTGTGGCGCGGGGGAGGAGGAGTGGTAATGGGAGTGGCAGCCGACACATGGCGTCGCGCGGCCTGCTAACCTGGAGAGTGGCAGTGAACAAACCTTCGCCGCCTCATTCTCTTTTTGTGTCTTCGCAGAACCGATGCTGTGGGCGTATGATGAAAGCGGTAGACTTTTCAGGCTGAAGCCTACAACGATGAACAGAAGAAAACGTGCGGGAGTGTGGAGCCGCCGTCACGCCGGCTGCAAGGAGGACTAGCGCATTTCTGATCCCCTACACGCGAAGTGCGCTCGCGCGGCAGGGACTTGAATGCAGCAGCTCACACGCCATCGCAACGAACCTAAAAGCACGCGATGCGCGCCCTCTGCGAGGGCGAATAGCTATCCACAAAGAAGCGGTTCAAAGACTCGCCGCGCTTGAAGTCTCCTCAGCCGCTTGGGGACGGAGGGGGCCTGGAGGAGAGAAGCGTTACCGTACTATGCACAAAGGCGGCGGACGAGACGATCGGTGGGCACGTCAGCGGCGGAGAAGTTCATAAAAAAAAAAAAAGATAGAAGAAGACAGAAGCGCGGTTGCGGACAGAGAGAAACCAAACACGCACCTCACGAGTGAGGGGAGCTATCAGCGCTACAAGAAAAGAACAGTATACAGGGTGGCGCCTGTGCCTGCGGTACAGCCAGGGGCTCGGCGGCGTGCCATCTGTGTCAGCCGACGAAGCTGACACTCGGATTACGACGGAGTCGCGGTCGTGGCGAGGCGTCACTGCCGGTGTCATCCTCTGTATCGTCGTAGAGGTCGCACGACGACGTGCGCATTAGCGAGGCGTCCTGCGGAGAGTGCAGATGTGACTGCGTCCGTGAAAGCGATGCCGCTGGCCCTGCTAGGTGCGGTGAGGCGGGCACAACAGACTGACCGCTCGGTGCCGCCGTGGCGTTACAGCCGCTAGTCAACATGCCATCGCTGAAGACGTCCTCCGCACGCCTCGAGGCCGCATCGTTCGACACCAGGGAACGTCGTCGGCCCTTGGGACCCGTCGGGTTCGGGGCGTGAAAGGAGCGGTTGTCGCTAATGCTGGCCATGCTACCGGAAGACACTATCGTGGAGGTGTGTGTTCGCTTCAGTCGCCCGGCCCCGCCTGCCAGCCCACCGCGAGACGCCCCCGACAGAGACCCGGAACCCGAGGCTTCCGACTCCCTGACCCACTTGGGCTCTGAGAAGCAGCAGCAGCCGTAGTCCCGTGCCTTGCACAAGACACACGCCAGGATGAGACCTGCGACCAGGGCGCCA
>JASAOO010003310.1:0-39250 GCA_030849075.1 Zelonia costaricensis | reverse complement strand
AGGCAACTGCAGCCTTGGATACGAAGAAGAGAGAGGAAATATCACCACGCAGGTCAACTTGGGAATAGTGTCTGCAGTCACTTGGGCAAGCAGCAGCGGGCCCCTACTTTAAAAACTGCTCTGTCCGCGCGCTTTGGCACTCGCTCATTGTTTAGTCGACTTACTGCATTTGCATTGCTGGGTTAACGCTCGGCGCGTGTGGATCGAAAAGGAAGGGCGCAAGAGGGGCGGCGAAGGAGAGGGGGACTACTCCACTCGTGTCGCAAGTGGCCATGACGAGCGCCAGGTGCCGCGACGTGGGGTGGGGGGAGGGGGGGCCTTGGAGGGCAAACAAATCACGCCCACGCACACGCCCATTCCCGACCTCGCTTGCCCAGTTGTGGACTGTGGCCTCGCGAGGTGCATAAAGGTCGCTGAACCGCAATCGAACGGAGACGGAGGGTGGGTCGTCACCGGTGGGGAGAGGAGCGACTGTGGGGAGGGTGGAAAAGGACTGATACGGTGGAGCAGGAGCGGCGTCATACGGAAGGACACAAAGAAGCGACGGCTACACAGAGCAGCGCAGAAGAGCCGACTTCCAATCGTCAGGGAGGCGGGGGAGAAGAGGAGCGCAGAAGGAAACCGCTCCGCCATGCTTCAGACCTGGCGTAAGCCCAAGCACACAGACACACCTACCCCCACACACACGCACACACACCTTCACACCGTCACAGCTACACACCTCACCACAATGACATAAAAATAGGGGAAGCACACCAAAACGAGGAATACGCTGCCGGCAACGCCCAGTCGCGCGCCGAAAGCGACGAAGAGTGCGGGACGGGGGGGAGGGGAAGAGAAGCCCCACAGAGAATTAAATACACATAGGCACAGGGCCGGCACGCCAGGAGAAGGAGGAAGGAAGGAGCACGCATGGATGTGGGTGCGTCTCGTTGACAGCCCCACACGCACGGGCACGCGCGCACCACGCGTCGTGAACCTCGCGGACTTTTATCCAGGAGCACTTCGCCCGTATTGCCGCGTTCCCTCCCCCGCCTGCACTCCTGCCACACACACACATATATACATCCCCCTCCTCCCCACCTTCCCGGGCGCTCGAGAACTGTAACACTGAGCACGCCGCATCTACGTCGGCGGATGCGCCAGCTCAAGACGGGCTCTTTTTTTTTTCGCTTCACTTTTGTCGAGGAGAAGGCCGGCCACCCACACACACACACACACACACACACACACACACCACAGCACGTCGATATGGAACGTGCAAACGAGGGGAGGGCGTGAAACAACGGCAAACAACGAACCCGCAAACACACAGTCGAAGCATGCCTCTGATATAGGAAGGTAGTTGTGAAAAGAGAGGAGGAAGGGGATGGGGGTGGGGTGGGGGAAATAGGAGTGCACAATAAAAGGGAAGAGGAAAATGAACAAACAGCGCTCAGCAGCGCGCAGCTTTAGAGTACCCGAAGCACGACCGCCCACTCTTGCATTGCGCGAGGCTGGGATCAGCAGGGAGCGCGTGCGTCCAACGCCCGCCTGTCGAACTCTGTCTGCGCGGTGGTATGGTGGTGTAGCAACTTCTCAAGAACGCACCTTCCCCTCCGCTTGATGGTGCTGGTGCGCGTGCCCATTGACGCGTGCCTCGCGCTCGCGCTTGTCCTCCTTCTCCGCGTCGCCCCGGCGCTTGTCTTCCTTGCTCGACTCGCGCCGGCGCTTCTCCTTCTCCGCGTCACGCTTCGACAGCGGTGGCGGACTTGCGCCATCAGCGGAGCGCGCCTCCTTCTTCCTGACCTCGTCCTTTGATTTGGGCACGACGGCAGTGTCGTCGCGGGCGCGGCTGCCGTCATGCCTGCTGGGGTGCCTCGCGCGCCGGTTGCGATCCTCCACGGACCCCATGGACGACGCCTCCGCCGCCCCGGTGAAGCGACCGTCGCAAACGGCGGGGGGAAGCGCGGCGCGGGGCGCCGCGGCCCGAGCGGCCGGCGGCAGCGCAGGGGCTGGGCTGCTCGTATGCCTCGCCTCTGCCGCTGGAGCGGCGTGGGTAGCGGGCTTGCCGCGCTCGCCACCGCTGAGGTAGCCCACGATGGAGCGCCAGCGCTCCCGGTAAGGGTCCACCTCAACCGACGACAGCGGCTCGACCGGCTTTGACGGCGGCGGCGCGGCCCTGTCCTTGCTGCGACCCGAGTGCCGGTCTGGGGTGTCGGCCGGCCGGTGCGGCACCGGCGCTGGGGACGAGTGGCCGGAGGCGCCTGCGGCGGCCCCGTGGCGCCCTGGCGGCGGTGTTGCCGGAGCCGTAGCGGAGACAGCGATGGCGCGCTGGCGGGGCTCGAACGGAACCGGCACCACTTGCGACGCGGACTGCCGCCGCCGCCGCTCCACCGCCGTCTTCTGAGCTGCGCGGCGCATCTCCCTCTCGGCGAAGCGCTGCGAGAGGACGTAGTCGGCGGCCTCCTGGAACATTTTCATCTTCTCCGACAGCGCCGTCTCCTCCACCACGAAGCGGGCGTAGATGTTCTCGGTGGAGTTGAAGCGGGCGTCGTTCTCCTTCTGCAGCTGACGCGCGGCCTGCCGCCAGACCGGTTCGTGATCGATGCAGAAGACCGCAAACTTGTCGTACTCGCCCATGATGGCAAAGCGGTCCATCTGCTCCGAGACGGTGAGCAGCAGGTGACGCAGCCGACTGCGGCTGCCCTCCTCCTCCTGCTCCGTGTCGTAGTGCACCTGCAGGCAGTCGTGCACCACCTCTTCCTGCCCCGCCGAGTTGCTGTCCTCGCGGCGCCACGCGGCGACGAAGTTCAGCGCGTTAGTGGCCACCACGCCGACGGGCAGGCCGGCCACAACGGGGTGGGCCAGGCGCTGCATCGTTGACACGGGTGTGAAGGTGCGCGTGCTGGGTGAGCTGCGCGGCGTGCACTGCATCGTGGCCCAGCTCTCCTGCCCAGCCAGCGCTACGTCGCCCGTGGCGTCGGAGTAGAGCATGGGCAGCGCAATCTTTACGGGGTGCCCCGCCTCATCATCCTTCATGTGTGGGCGATGCAGGGAGTGGGGCGAGGCGCGCGGCGGCGAGGCCAGTGGCGGAGACGGGGTGACGGGGTGGAGGTCGAGGGTGCGCTGGACCATGCGCAGCTGTCGCAGGTGGTCGCTGGCCTCGAGGAGAATGCTCTGCACATCCATTACGCAACGACGCGACTCGTTGAGCTCGCGCGCGGCCTCCGCACACCCGCCGAGGCGCACGGTGAATAGAGAGTCAGAGGGCATGGCGATGCGCGTGAATCGACGGGTTAGTTAGAACAACAAAGCGTACGTCAGCCCCACACGAGAACGACGCGCCAGTCACTCACGCGCGCGCCAAGCACCGCAACTCGCGGAGAAACCGCAGCGGCGAGAAGTGGGGGAGGAAATGATGAGGGAGGCTATCCAAGTACGCGGAAACCCGAAAAAGAAAGTGAGAAAAACGAAGCTCCACACAGAGGCACTCACGCTGACCGTCGACTACGCCCGCCTCGTGTTCAGTTTGGCGTGGCAGCGTACGGCGAGGGAGGGAGAAGGAGGACGCCGCTCAGCGACCAGGAAGCGCTGAAGGGAGACACGGAGGGAGAAGGAGCAGGAGTTGGAGCCAGGGCCCGCAGAGGGCGAGAAAGCTGTGAGCCCCAAAAAAAACGCACAGACACGACGTCGCAGCAACACCAGCAAGAAGGCAATAGCGCGGTAAAAGGAAAAAAAGAGCGGCAGAGAAACACGCGCAGAACACAAGCAACCAAGAGAAGTGGGGAAACCAAACACGCACAGACACACACACGGGTAGATGCTGAGCACAGGCAACGCAAGTGTGAAAGGAAATCGAGGATAGAAAGAGGGGAGAGGGTCACGGAGGTAGCAACAAAAGCAACAGCGGTGTGTGTGTGTGTGTGTGTGTGTGTGAAGGAAGGAAGGAAGGAAAGCCAAGGTGAAACCAGAGGGGAGACGGGGAAGGCGCGCGGGAGGCAGTGGTGCCGGAAAACACACACACGTACACGCACACGGGAGTAGAGAGGGAAGGAGCGGGGGCGGCGGCGACCGGGGGGGGTCGCTCAGGGATGCAGCAGATTTATGTACAAAGGCGAGACTGCAGCCGACGAGTGGAGGGGAGAGGCAAGGCGCAGCACGCCAGAGGGGAGGATCAAAAGATGAAAGAAGTTACACCACGCAGTGTCGAGCGGGAGGGAAAGGGGAAAACCAGGCAGACCCTCCACCAACGCCGATTTCGTGATAAATGCGGCGAGAGAGGGGGAGGGGTGTGTGTGTGTGTGTGCGGGGGAGGGGGGGAACTTTGTGATGGAGAGAGCGAGGAAGCAGAAACCACGGAGGGGGTCAAGAGAACTCGGAGAGTGCGCGTGGGGAGAAGAACGCGAAGGAAGACTCGAGAAAAACGAAGATGCGTGTACGTAATTCACTTGGGCTTGTGGGGGGCAGGGGGGGTTGAGGAGTGGGAAGCCGTGGATGCCGCTCTGAGCTGTTTCGCTGCGCGTGTGTTGCTGCCGCGGCGCAGAGGATGGAGTGGAGGTGGGGTGGAGGTGGGGTGGATAGGCGGAGGCGAAAGGAACGGCGGGGTGAACGGGAGAGAGATCGACTGTTGACAGCGAAACAACCTACTGTCACACTGCAAGTGCGTGGCTGAGTAGTGCCGACTCGTGGGCAGCTTTGACTGTGGGATTCAGAGCAGCGCCGCTTGGCCGGGGGGCAGGTGAGGCGGTGCCAGCAGAGCTCTTGCATCCGCGTGGGGCACTGCTCCCCTCACCCACCCCCTTTCCTTTGACACCCCCACGTCGTTTCTCCATGAGCGGTGGCGCGGGTATCGCTGGTGCATTCCACTTTCACGCTGTCTCACCACCGTCGCGGCGTGCAAGGGATTCTGTCCGGATTGGACAACTTGCCTTGCTTTACTTTGTTTTGTTGTTGTTCTGCTGTGAGTTGTGAAGGGGTGNGGGGGGAGGGACGCCTCGCAACGTCTCGGAGACAAGGATGGACATGTACCTACACCGACGCATGCGCAGGCGACGGGGGTGCACCTCTCAGGCCGCTGCAAGAGCGAAGCGGCGGCGAGCGGGAAATCGGAGCCAGCGCAACGACATGGATGCCGGTGCATGGGGGAGGGGGAAGACATGGACCGTCGCGCGAGTCTCTCTCCCTCACTTGCTGCCCGCTCTCCCTTGCGCAGCTGTCCCACCGGCGCGAAATGTGGCCCAATGCACGGCCGGCGCTCGTGCAGGGTGCTTCCAGCTGTGCAGCCACGTCGGGTTTCTCAGTACTCGCTCTTGCGTGTCTTGTCTGCACCGGTGATGTCGATCTCGTCCACCTCGGTGGACGTGTCAAAGGCCACCTCCACCTTGCGGTGCCACAGCCGCATGCGGAACTCGACGTAGCGGTCGTAGAGCGTGGTGCCCCAGTTGCCGTACTTGGCCAGGCTCACCGCCGTGAAGGGGGCCACCACGAACGGGATGAGGCAGCGCGAGGCGGCGTGCATGCCGAGGAGGGCCGGAAACAGCCGTGGCACAAACGGGTGTCGCCACGCCACGTCGCCCATGAACTTGGGGAAGGTGACGGAGGTCAGCGGCAGCATCGAGACGGCGAGGCCGAGCCCAGTCAACGTGTAGGCAGACAGTTGCATCATGTACACGCGCCGCGTGACCCCCTCGAGGCTGTCAAAGTACGCGTTCTTCTCGTACGCGACCCCGCGCCGCTCCGCCCCGTGGCGGCGCCTGAGCTCCTGGCTCTTGCGCAGCTCGTACAGCACGCGGTGCTCGTGCACGCGGTACTCGAGCAAGGAGTTGCAGCAGACGCCGAGGAGTGCGCAGTACAGCGCCGAGAAGCACGCCCGCTGCCTGGCCAGCCACCTCGGCGTGATGCCGCGCACCCGCTGCGGGTAGAAGCGGAAACGCGCGTAAAAGAAGGTGACGAGAAAGTAGCTGAAGAACTCGGGCAGGGTCCGCGACACGACGCGCGTCAGCAGCTCCGTGTACTCGACGTCAGACCGATCCTCGTTGAAGCCGCCGGCAAGGGACATGCAGCGGACAGAGAAGCGCCAGGACACGAAGTCCGGCGTCGTGACGTACACCTTGTTGACGTGGTTGAGAATGTCCGATTTATACTGCAGCTGCGCCACCGCGTCGGAGAGGAAGTCGTCGCAGAAGATGTATGACAGCAGCCGCAGCACGGCCCGCTGCGGGAAGTAGGACTGCGACAGAATCATGTGCCGGTAGGTCTCGCTGAAGTTGAACATCTGCATGCGGTACTGCTCGGGCAGCCCGCAGTTGCCGATGAGCTCCGCGAGGGTCGAGGCCTCCTCCACGGTGCGGTAGCGAGAGAGCATCATGCACACCCGCACAAAGTTGCGAATCACCTCGGCGTTGATGGCGTCGTAGCACATGCCGCGCGCCAAAAAGTGCGCCGTGAGGGGCGACGGCAGCGTCTGCACAATCTCCGGGGCGAGCTGGTGCCGCTCCACCACCTCGTACACCCGCTCGTCGTAGAGGCCGAGCGTCATGAGCAGCTCGAGCCGCTTCTCCTGCGCCAGGCTCTCATACCAATTGGTGAGCGCGCCCATGGTTGAATGCGAACCCTACGGCGGTGTGCGCGGTGAAGGGGTGGGGAGAAAAAGAAGAAAGGGCGGCGGTTTCGTGGTGGTGGTGACGCGCCGGGCCACGTTTGCCCATCCAGACGCGCGCAACGGGCGTCCCAAGTGAGGAGGCGGTGGATACAGGGAAGAGAGGGAGGGTTTGCGCGTGGCGGTAACAAGCGTGCGCCGGCGGAACATGCCGAGCCGCTGCAGCGGTGGCGGCTCACGTGCGCGCACGAGCGGGTGAGAGGGAGAGAGAAAGAAAGAGAGAACAAGAGGGAAGACCTCAGCTGCATCGGCCGCGCACAAGACCTGCCTCCACGCCGCCTGTGTCCACCCCCGCCCCTCCCCCACACCCCGCTGAGGGCCGCCCGCTGCGCTCTCCATCTCTCGCATGTATGAGAGGTGCCGTAACGTCATCTCTCCGCTGGCTTTGTGTGGCTCGGTGAAGATCTGCCTTTGTTTCTCTTCCGCTTTCGCGTTTCGTTACGCCGGCGCGTCTTAGGTGGGCCACCGTCGGATTATGGCACCGCTTAGTCGAACAACACGTCCCATAGCGAGAAAGCAGAGACAAGCGCTCGCCCACGCCGCAGATGCGGTGTGTTGGAGGGGGGGGGTAGCTTAACCTACCGCGCCGTTTACGTCCCCCTGCGCTCTTATGGCCGGAGTACAGCCGTGATGCTAGCAAAGCAAAACAAATAAAAGAGAAAAGGAGAGGCGCAGGCGCGTCCATCGGCGCCGCACAAATGCAGAGCCGAAAGCGTCTTTGTGTGGATGTGTGGTGTCTCGACGTGCGGTTATTGTCCGTTGGTTTGCTCGCCTGTTTGCTCATTGATTTTGTTTTGATGGACGGTGCCACGGCAGCGTTTGGGCGTCGCCGCCGCATCGCTTTCAGATGCTTGTGTATCCTCTTGTGCTCAGGGGCGCGTTCAAAAGTTGAACGTGAAGCCCTCCGACGAGGGGTCGAGCAGCGTCAGGTGGCCGAGTCGCCGCTTCTCGCGCGCCTGGTGCTCCTCCTCGAGCTGGCGCGTCACCTCCTGCATCCGTGCCGGGTGCGCCGCCTCCATGGCCGCCTCGAACTCCTTCGCAAAGCCGCGCTGCCGGCGCGCCGTCGCCTCCGCCGTGGCCGTGTCAGCGTCCTCGTCGATGCCGCTGATCGAACCCTTCATGGCGCGCAGAAACTTGACCACCTTCGGCAGGTTGCACCGCGACACGTAGTTCTGCGTGATGGCGACGCTGTCTTCAAGGTTGATGACGTAGTGCCACCACCCGCACGGCACAAACATGATGTCGCCCGGCTCGCAGATGCACTCGTACCCGCGGTGCTGCAGCGCCTGCAGGCTCGCGTCGTAGTAGTTCAGCAGCCACTCTGTCAGGGAAACAGGGGTGGCCACCTCGGCCATGTCGGCGCTCGGCACGACGCCGGGCGGCGTCACACCAGGCGGGAACAGCAGCCACCGCTTGCGTCCCGTCATGTTCGCGTTCCACGCGTTCGTGTAGTTCGGGTCCACGTGAAAGCTGCTGCCGCCACGCCGCGGGCCGGCGATGATCCAGCGGTACTTGGGCCGCCGCTCCCCCAGTGTGCCGAAGAAGTCGTCGCGGGCAAAGTAGGGTGGCACCGTGTACAGCTTCTCCACGTCCAGCACGCTGCCAAACTCCGCGTCGAACATGTAGATGGGCCGCTCGTCGGTCTGCTCCGTCGCGTAGTGTACGTAGTCCTCGAGATCCATGTTCGTGTACTCACACCGCAGCGGCGACGTCAAGGGGCAGCCGGGTCGTACGAGATCGGCTTTCTTGTCCGCGAGGTTCGCAAACCGGCCCTTCAGGAACTTGAAGAGCGGCCACTCCGTTGCCACGTCCGTGATGACGACCGGCACGTTTGGCTTCTCGAAGCGGTCGTGGAACTCCTCAACGGAGAGGCGGCTGCAGCGCTCGACCGGACGAAACTGCGAGGTGTACCGAGGGCTGTGGCCCTGCGGTGCCTCCGCGGGGTCCTCCAGCGCGGCCGTTGCCTCGCCGGGCCACGCCGCGTCACGCTTCGCCTTCGTGCCTCGCGATGCCGCGGTGCAGCACCCGGCGCTCTCCTCCCCCCGCGACGAGGCGGACACGGAGAGCGCGGGAGAGGCGGAGGCGGAGGCGGAGGGGGGGGCGAGGTCGTCGTCCTCCTCCGCCGCTGCCTCGGGGAGCAGGTGGTAGTACGCAGGCAGGATCGTGCACATCCACGCCTGGAAGAGCTGGTCGCAGAAGAAGCGGCGCCGCACGCACACGGGGGTGTGGTGCACAGAGGCGGCCGGTGCCGAGCCCGCACGGCGCCCGCCCTTCTCCGTCCTCAGCTTCTTCCTAGACGGTGCGTCCGCCTCAGGCTTCGCAATCGCAAGGTAGCTGCGCACTGCCGTCTCCTTCCAACTGCCGCGAAAGCGCAGGTAGGCGGGGGAGAGGACGGTGTGGGCCGCCTTGAAGGCGTCGGTGCAGTGCACGAGCACATACCAGCCGGTGCAGCTACGCGACAGGCGGCACAGCTCGGGCACCTCGAGAAAGGCGAGGAAGTACTGCACCAGCTCGAGGTACGGCTGCTCCGTGTGCTCCTTGTCGTCGTCGGTGGTGGCGGTGGTGAAGAGGGAGAGGCTGCCCAGGCGGTCAAAGATGTCGGTGCGCTTCACGGCGTTGCCGCGCGGGTAGATGCCGTACGGGTGGGGGCGGTACCACGTCTGCATCGCGCCAGACACCTTGCCGACTGCGTGGTAGCGCTGGGTGATGCGAAGCTGAGGAGGAAAGAAAGACGCGGAAGCGAGCACGTTGGCCAGCGCTCCGCCTCTGAGAAAGTGCGCCGTCGTGTGTGGGTGTGTGGGTGTGCGCAAACGAATGACAGACTGAGGGCCGGGGGTGGATGGCGGTGCGAGTGAGAAAAGAGGGGAGGAGCAGCACACAGGAGAACGTAGGGCTGCCATGACGGCACGCACGACACAGCGGATCGGGGGGCACCTCTCCAATACAGCGTGCGGTGCAGATACCTCCTCCTTCCGCGTGTGCGTTCTTCCTTTTTGCCTCATGCCCGCCGACGTTGAGCTCTGCGCTTACTCTGTGTGTGCCGGCAACATGCACCACACACACTCACTTCCCCATTTCTGTTTTGAGGACCGGGACACGTGGTGCGGAGGGAGGAAAAAGAGCTTATGTCAAACCACCAGCCGCGTCGCACCCAACGGCTGCGGTGCTCACCCGTTCTGCAGCCTCGCTTGTCGTGTTTCTTTATATGATATGTCCCCCCTTGCCAGCCGTGCCACTCAGAAGCAAGGAGAAGGGAGGGCTTACTTACTGACTTAATCAGCTTCCACCAACAAGGGGTGCACCACCCCTGATGCACCCGTGCTCCACTCATAAGTCGTAGCTCACACGCTTTCCCGAAGAGGAAAAAAAAAGAGAAAGCGTGCGGCGCGATGGGCAGCTGGAAAGCTGCGCGCAGAAAACAGGTCCGGTGGAGAGTACCAAAAAAAAAAAAGGGAGAGTTTCACTGAGGTGGTCGAGGAGGTGTCACGGCCATCGCACGCTCACATCATAGGAGTCACTGTTAGTGTGGGGCGAGGGGCTGGAGGATCAGAGAGGTTGAGGCTGTGGAGGGAGCACTCGCGGACGCAGCCTGGGGGGCGCGAGATGAGAGTTACATTTACGCCCATGTGAAGCGCTCTGCCCTCCCCGCACGTGCACGACGCCGCCCTCCCCCCTCCACTCCCTCTCCCTCGCCCAACCCCCCTCCCCCGTTCTCCGCGGCGCAGAGAAGAGTCGTAGCGCGCGGGCGAAGTAGATGCCACGTGACAGCAGGGACAGAGCCGAGAGCGCAGGTGTGAGTGTGAACTGCCTCATGCGCTTCGCCCTTGATGCTCAGCGCCGCGATGCAAACGAAGAGGGAACAGAAGAGAAGGAGAAGGACAAATCCGCAAGCTGGTGGCAAGGGGCGGTGGGGGGTCACATTGAAGGCAGGGAAGCAAGTGAACCCCAAGGGCAAGGGGTGGGGAGCTGCACAGCTACACCCGCCCACGTCTGTCGAAGGGGCGGGCGCGCAGGGGGAGAGAAAGCAGCTTCTCCACTCAAGCACACACACACACACCATTCAAGGGGAGAAAGAAAAGACGGGGCAGGTGGGGGGCGGGTGGGGGGAAAGGCACAACAACAAGTCAGGAGGAGGGACGGCACCGAGGGCAGGGGCCCGGAGGAGGCCACAGGAGTGCGGTGAGAAGGATTGCGAAAAGGAGCCACGCGCTGGTCTGCAGCCCCGCGAGTGCCTCGACTCTCCTGCGAATGGACAGGTCGTCTCGAGCGCTACGAGGTTCTGCGTCAGAGGTGGTCGTGCCTTCCTCTCGCCCTCCCCTCCTCTACGCCCATGTCTCGCTGCCTCTCCGCGTGGGTGCGGGTGGGCCGACGTGCTTAAATGCGGTCGGCGGTCTCGATGTTGAGCAGGTCCAGCGTCTTCTTGAGCGTGACGCGGGTCAGCTCCACGAGGCACAGGCGGCTGTTCTGCAGCGGGTCGTCGACGACGCGGCAGTTCTGGAAGAAGTCGGAGAAGTTCGTCATGAGCTCGTACGCGAAGTCGGCGAGGTGGTGCAGGAAGAGGTCCTCGACGGTCTTCAGGATGACGCTCTGGAAGCGCAGGGCGCACAGCGCGAGGTTCTTCTCCTGCGGCGTCTCCAGCGAGATGTCCGTGATGTTGAGCAGCTCCTCATCCGCCACGCCGGCCTTGCGCTTGATGGACGAGATGCGGGCGTACTGGTAGAGTAGAAACACGGCGGTGTTGCCGGACATGTCGAGCATTTTGTCGTAGCTGAAGGCGTAGTCGCCGGTGCGGGTCTGCTTGAGGTCAAAGTACTTGATCGCGCCGATGCCGATGATGTTGGACAGCTTTGCCATGTCCTCCTCCGAGTGGCCCTGGCTGCGGTCGCCGGCCTCGCGCTCCTTCAGGATGGCGAGGGAGCGCTCGACGGCCTCGTCCATGAGGTCCTTCAGCTTTGCCGTCTCGCCAGACCGCGTCTTGATCTTCTTGCCGTCCGCGCCCGTCACCAGGCCAAAGCCGGCGTGGTCCCACGTCGCGTTCTCCATCCAGCCCATGTCCTTCGCCGTCTGGAGGCACATGCGGAAGTGCTCGTACTGGCCAACGTCTGTGCAGTAGATGGCGCGATTCACCTTCTCCAGGATGAAGCGGTGGTACGTCGCGGCGACGTCCGTCGTGTCGTAGGTGTAGCCGCCATCGCTCTTCACAACCATGAGCGGGAAGGAGAAGCGCGGGACGAGGAGGCTGTCCCCCTTCACGATGCCGGCCGCCTCGAACACCTCGAGGAAGAGGGGGTCGAGCTGCTTCTTGTACAGCGGGGCGAGCTGGGCCATGAGCTTGTCGAGGTCCTTGCGGACGTCGAACTTATTCCACGGCTTCACCTCCTTCTTGGAGAGCACCACCGTCTCCTCGCCCTCGGCGCCCGTCATGATACCAGCCCTCTTCATGGCCGCAATCAGGTTCGGGTGGTACGACGGGCCTTCGCGCGTGACGAGCGCCAGGTGCTGGCTGGCCAGCTTCGTCATGTCGCGCGAGTCGAGGCTGTTGAGTTTGCGCTCCTCCTTGCTGATGACGAGCTTCGCGCCGTCGTTCACCTCGATCTGCCCCGCCTCCTCGAGCAGGTCAAGCACCTTCGGGATGAGCGGGTTGTAGAAGCTCTCGCCGCGCTCCTCGATGGTGGCGCCGAGGCGGGAGTAGACCTCGTTGAACTCGGCGCGCGACACGTCGCAGATGAACGTCCACGCGCGGATCGACTCCGGCTCAAGCGCCTGCAGCTTCACCACCTCCAGGCGAGCCTGCTCCTTGAACTCCTGGTCCTCGTCGAAGCACTTCTTCGCCGCACGGTAGAAGCTCGTGAGGTCGGAGATGTCTGGCGGGTTCGTCGTGTAGTCGGGAAAGTTGCGCTTGATGTAGAGAATCAGCATGCCGAACGCAGTGCCCCAGTCGCCGACGTGGTTGATGCGGTCTACCTTGTGCTGGCAGAACTCGAGCAGCCTGCAGATGGACTCGCCGATGATGGTGGAGCGGAGGTGGCCGACGTGCATCTCCTTCGCAATGTTCGGCGAGGAGAAGTCGACAAGCACATGCTGCTGCTCGACCACCGGCGGGCAGATGCCCTGGCGCAGCACCTCGTGCACCATCTTGGCCACCCAGTCCTTGCGGATGCTCACATTGATGAACCCGCGCGCCGTCGGCTCGAACTCGTCGATGATGTCGTTCTCGGCGAGGTTCTTCTTCAGCTCCTCGCCAATCATCTGCGGGCTCAGCGTGATGGGCGGCCTCTGCTGCGAGAGCACCTTGGCGAGACCCATGGCATTGTTGCACTGGTACTCACTCGCCTTGCCAAGCGTGATGAGCGGCTCCTGCGCCGGCACGCCGGGGAACGCCTTGGCGATGGTCGCCTTGACGATCTCCTTCAGCGCCAGCTCGGCATTCACGGTCGCGGCGGCGGCGGCAGCGCTCATGGTGGCCGAAAAGGATGTCAGAGACGGGTGCGGTACAGGGAGAAAGACGGAGGGAGGTGCAGAGCGGGGGACGGAGGACAAGAGGGCGGGGGACCGGAACAGGACTCCTGCAAAAGCACGTAGGCGTGCGTCGCGTTTTTTTCGTTCTTTGCTTTTTGGGAGGAAGCACTGTAAGAAGAAAAGAGAAAACAGCGAGGGTCGTGACTCGATATGAGACTGAAAGCAAACGAAAACGGGCGAGGGAGAGAAAGGATCGGTAAAACTTGTTGTTGTTCTTTTGTCGAGGGAAGCCGCTGGCTCGCACCTTTTCTTCTGTGGCTGGTGAGGAAGGGGAGGGGAGAGGGGGTGGTGGTGGGGGATAGGGGGTGGGTGGTGTAAGCAGTCAAGACGAGGCAGGAGGCAGACGGTGGAGGAATGAAATAGACGGGCCAGGAAGCAACGGAGAGCGAGCCTGTGCAACACACACGCGAAACCCAAAAGTGGCTGCGCTGCAACTCGTTCCTTTCCAATCCGATTGCCTTAGAACGAAAGAAAGAAGAAAAAGGAGAGGCGCCAACGCTGCAACAACCTTACCGACTAGTCACCACGATTGCGCCCCCTACGCGGTACAGAAGGCGACCTCCCTCGCTCTTTCCCCCTCCATCGTCACCGGCAGTCTTCTTCGATTCCGCTTTCGCGCTTCCCCCACCGAGAACCACACGCGCATGCACTTTGTTTTTTATGCGCCGTGGTACGATAAGGACACCGACGAGCTTCCGCTGAGTCCGTGCAGGTCGTGGCAACCCTTTTCTTGTGTTGCTGTCGTTGTTGTCGGTGTTCTTGCATATTGTTTGTTTGTTTTGAACTCATCGTTAAGACCAAATCAAACCACAGAGAGGAGGAGGAAAAGAGACACGCACAGCGAGAAGCACCGCTGGTCGCTGCGCCGGTTGCCTCTCTCCTGCCTCGCCTTTGCTGCCTTCCTGTGTGTGCACGCGTGTGTGTGCGGGCGTGTGTGTGTGTTTGTGCGAGCGGAAGTCGGCGCCGGTGTGGTGGAGGAGCGAGAGGAGAAAGGGGGCGGGGGTGTCGTGCGCAGTGTGGAAAGAAGGAGGACGGCACGAGGCACTCGATGAATTGACGCACGCACGCACACACGCGTGAGGGCGGTACAAGCACCACACCACGTCAGGCTTTACAAAAACGCACAAGTGAGGAACGCACACGTTGCATCCGCGCCTCCGCGGGAGCGAAAAGGAGAAGGCGCCAGCGGATGCACTTGGGTGGCAGGACAACACGTGCAGAAGGAAGCCGCAAGGTGGACGGAATGGTGCTCGGCACGGAGAACTGGGTGAAAGGCGCCAGCACGGCAAGTCGCCGTCGCGTGCACAAGTGCGCCGACTTGAACAGCTCTTCTCCGTTCTCCCTCATGCAGCACTAGAGCGAAGTGAGGGGTACTCAGCGCTGCCCACGTGGTTGAGAGCCATCCCCCATTCGCGGCACCCCTCTTTTCACCTCCCTCTCCTCCACACAACCCCCCCTCAAAAACAGCAGCGAGGGCCGGTCGAAGGAAGCAACAGCGCGAGCGCCCCACTCTCTTCCGGATGTGATGAACACCCACGCCTACGCACACACATCTACACCCACACGCACACACGCACACACACACACACATACACACATACACACAAATGCACGCGCACGTACACACACGTCAACGTTCTCGCACACCCGCCATTGCACCACGTCGTGGACACCGACCAAAAGAAAAAGACCGCACAAGACGAAACAAAAAGAGAAACCCAATACAAGAAGGCACGTGTACTCAGGCTACAACACACCTCGCGAGGGTGTGGAGGGGGAGGGGATGTCGGCGGCGGGGAGGAGGGGGTCAGTTAGGAAGGGGGAACACAAACAAATCAAACACACACGCCCAGGTGACCACAAGTGAGGACAAACACGCACACGCACACGCACACGCACGCACAGGAAACCGTTTTACACATCCACGCAGACGTGCAAGGCAGCACCCGCTGAGCCGTCAGCAGCAACAGCACCAGCAGAGGCAGGACGCGCACGCGGAGCAAGTGGATGAAGCGTCGATTGGTGTGAGGTGCAGTGGGGAGGGGGGAGGGGGGAGAGAGCGAGTCAGCTGTCCTGCACACACAGATGCACACACAAAGGGGCGGGAGGAGGCACGCTTTAACAGAAGAAGAAACAGGGAAGACTCGCAAGCCTCACCGCAGGCGTCTCCGAGAACACTCCCCGCCTGCAGTGATCTGGTCCGTTGCGAAGCCACTGCCCGAGCTGAGACGCGCTGCCCTTCGACTCGCTCACTCCCCACACACGCACACACACTCCCCCACTCGCTGCGCTGAGTGCGTCGTCACACCACAAACAACTCACGCCCACCGCAAACCTCACTCCTTCGTCACAACTGTCCTCTCCAGCGTGCGAGCGTGGATTTGCGCGTGCGTTCGCTGCCTCTTCAGATGGCCACGGCACGTGGAGGGGCGGGGGAGGGGAGCGGAACTCCAACGAAAATGGTGACGGGGTGAAAGGAGGGAGAAAGCGACTCTGGCGACGCGTCGCCTCTGAAGAGGTGTGCCACGGTTGCACGTCACGTATCACAACGTGAGCGAGTCCTGCGCACAGACACGCACGCACACGTACATGCCCATGACACACCCCGGTGCGGCGATAGTGGGGCGCACTAAGTAGCGGCTGCGAGTCACGCCAACAGGCACTTGATCTGTAAAGGCCACACACCGCCGCGACTCCCCTGCAGCCTCCGGCTCAAACAAGAAAAAGGAAAAGGGAAGAAGGTGCGCGCGCACGCAGGCGCGCCCGCTCACCGGCGCACACAACCCCGATGGCAGGGGCAGGCGCAGGTGCAAGAGAGACTCACGTAGAGGATGGTACGCGAGAACGAAAAAGGAAGCAGCAAGATCAGCACCGCCGTTCGGTGCCGCGCCGAAGACGCATGCCTCACAATTCACGGGCGCCGCGTCACCGCGCGTCCAGAAAGAGAAGCCTCACTACGCCGACAATGCGTACACGACTCTCTCCCCCCTTCCCTTGAAGCGGCGAAGTGAAATAGGACAGCAGTCGCAGGCGGTTTGCCGGGGGGGGGGGGGCTCGGTTCGCGTCAACTGGGCGGTACAGCTCGACTCCGCTCTCGCGCGCGTGCGAGAAACCACTGCACTCGCCCGCTCCTCCTCCCCCACCCCACTGCCGTCATTGCACAGATGCGCCTGCGGCCGTTCCTTCTGAGTGCCACTCGCGGCAACTCTTCAGCTCTCTTTCAGCTTGCTCCGCTCGCCAGTCACCTCGTGTGCTTAGTGGCGCTTACCGAAGTTCTGACGCGGCTTCTTGTCGTTCAGGTGCTCGCGCCAGTCCGCCGGCGGGTCGGCGTCCTCGGGGGTCAGCGGGTTGGCGTCCATGTCGTACGACAGCTCCACCGCGGTGGTGCGGAAGTTCTCCTCGTCCTCGAAGCGCTCGAACTGGATGTTCTTCTCCAGCTCACGGAACAGGGCCTCCTCGTAGTTGCTAACACACAGGAAAGACGCGCCGACGGTGCCCTGGCGACCGGCCACCTGCGACTGCAGCACGTAGTACTCCTCGGCGCGTGGCACGGAGAAGTTGATGACGAGGTTGACATACGGAATAATTGTCTTGCGTGCCAGCTTCGCGTAGTCCTCGTTCGTCACGAGCAGGCGCTGGCGCACGCCGTTCTCGTTCACGACGCCGGTCTTGAACTTCTCGAGCGCGCTGAGGCGCTCCTCCTTGGAGAGCTGGCGGTACACAAACTGCGGCTCGACGCCGTTGAAGTGGCGAGCGATGCGCTGCGAGCCCTTGCACATCTCCTCGACGCGCTTCTGGTCGCAGAAGAGAATCGCCTGCACGCCCTGCAGCTGCGACACAATCTTGCTCACCATCTCCAGCTTGTCCTTGTCGCTGCTCGTGGTGTACATGTAGAAGTGGCGCACCTCCTGCGGACGCACAAAGTTGAAGCTGGAGATGACGTTGCGCATGATAGAGTCCGACAGGTGGCGGGTCGTGTCCCTGTTCTTCGTGTTGCAGGCCGCGAAGAGTCGGGCGGCGTGGGTGTTCGCGTCCAGCTCGTTCACGGCGTACTGGAACCGGTCCTTCTTTTCCTCCTCGCGCTTCACACCGGCAGACAGGAGCAGCATGTCGCGGGCCTTGTTCACCGCCTCCTCGCTGCCGCCAAGCATGCGAATCGTGAACGTCTCCTCCTTCTCGTCGACGTGGTCGAAGCGCTCGTTGTACGTGCAGCAGGCCTCATTAATGGCCTTCATGTTGTTACCCTGAGAGCCCAGCAGGTACTTGATGCGCTCCGTCGGAATCACCACCTCAATGGCAAACTTGAAGTTCGGCGGCGGCCGCTCCACCGAGCGCTGCGCCATCCCGCTGCCCGCCGGCGTCTCCTGCGCGCGACGGCGGTCATTTTCGTCGTGGCTGTAGCGGCACTTGTCGCCGTACTTGCACCCCTCCGGCGTGAAGACGTGGCGGCACACCCGCTGCGCATCATCGCCGCCGCTCGGCGCACCGGCGCCACGGCCCGGGCCACCGCGGCCACCGCGGCCGCCACCGCGTCCCCCGCGCGGCGCAAAGCCGCCACGGCCGTCATCGTTGCCGCCGCGGGCGAACTCGGCATCGGTGCTGCGCGGCGGGTGCGGCTGGCTTGCCGTCGGGCCGGCGCGGCGCGACTGGAGGTGGCCGCGGCTGTTGATGGCGTCGAGGAGCAGCTGGCGCTGCTCGACGTCCGGCACAGCCTGCGCCAGCATCTCCTCCGACATCTTGCGCAGGGACACGATGCGGTCGACGCCCATCGACTGGAAGGTGGGAATCGTCTCCGCCATGTGCAGGCGCACCAGCAGCGCCTCGACGGCGTTCTGTTGAGCCATTGTGAAGAGCTGCACGACAATCGAAAAGGGCGCAGAAGCAAAAACACCACTGAACACACGTGGGCGAGTGTGTGTGTGTGTGTGTGTTAGTGCGTGCGCGGTGAGGAAAGCGAGAAAAAGAGCCGAACGAGTCAAATCCGCAGTCAACGTCGTTCCTGTGTTCTTCTTCTGTCGCGCGTGGCACCGCAGCGAGAGCACGGGTACCGAGAAGAGAGAGTGAAAAGTGGAAGCGAGCGGGAGGCGCGGGCTTAGATTGAGTGTGGGGCGCTTTTCCAGCTTCTCCCTGACGAGTGGCGTGCGTGCGTTTGTTCGTGCTACACGTTCCCTCGTTTATGAGGCTGCTGAGGAGGGGGGAGGTGGGGAGGGTCGCGGACGTTGACAGGACTGGGCGAGGAGAAGATCGAAAGTGGTGTGAGTGACAGAGTGGGAGGGCAGTAATGGTTTGTTCGTGTTTTTTTGTTTGCTTTCTGTTACCCTTTCCCAGAGGTAGACGAGGACGAAGGACGGGAGCAAAGAAAAAGGTGAAACAATAGTGGGAACTTTGGTGTGGACTTTAGCACGGCGAAAAAAAAAAACAAGCGGGGGAGGGAGGGAGACGTGAGGGAGTGAAAAAGGGCGTGGGCGTGAGAGGGGCAGGGTCGCAGAGCAGCGGCACGGGTGACACACAGGGGAGGCGTGCAGATGGGCCGCGTCCCTCCTTGTCTCAAGCAGTCCTTTTGCTTTGCTGAAGCCCACCCGAGAAAGAACGGGAGCTCTGGGCTGACGATGGCTGGTTCGACGGCGGGGCTGTTGTTGTACCGCAACATGGGTTGAGGTTTTGGAGGCCTCTTTTGATGCGGTTGATGTTGGTGGTGGTGTTTTCGTGTGGCCTCGCGGGAGCTTCACAGGAAGGCACACTAGCACAAACGCGGACACACACACACACATATATATACGCTTTGTGTGGACGCGTTGTTCTTCCAAATTGTACACGTGAGCGGGCGTACCGAGGCACACCACACCACCCCGACCTTCGCCGCGCACTCCAAACCCAGAAAGAACAGAGTGGCGTCGGCTCACGACGACGCGCGCCAACACTGCGCTGCCTGCTCCTGCGCGGTACGTAGAGGGGCAACGAGCGTCGCGCCCCTTTGCGCAGCACACACACACATCCACATCTACCTCTGTGTGAGCAAAGCGAGAACTGTACGCCGGCGTCACGTGGGCGTTGCCGGATGCGCCACCCTAGCTGGGTCCGTCGAGCATCAAGCTCCACTTCAGCTCGTCGACCGGGACGCAGCGGCCGTAGACGCCGAAGTCAGTCTCCTGCAGCGCCTCCATAACCGCCTGGGTGCGGCTGCGGCACACCTTGAGCAGGGCGTCGCGACACCACTTCTGCACGTCGCGGCAAAGCGCTGCTTGCTCCTCGAGCCGACGGGCCTGCGTGCGGGCCAGCAGTGCCGAAGGCGACTGCAGCGACTTCCTCTGCTCCACCTGCTGCACGGTGGTCTCCATGCGGTGGGCGTGGTAGAAGGCGCCGACGAGCACCTGAATGCCGCCGCGCTGCGCCACCAGCTCGCAGTTCTCGTCGTCCATCGTCGTCAGCGTGCTCAGCGTCACCGCGGCGCCAAATAGCACCTCCATGTTGTAAAGGTGATGCTGCATCGCAGCCAGCAGGTACGGAATGCATGGCCGCAGCACCCGCCGGCTGGCGGCGTCACCGGAGGAGATGGTGCTGAGAAAGTCGAAGACGGCATTGAGCGTGTCGGGGGTGAGAGAGGCCCACTCTTGGAGAACGAGCAGGTAGCAGCTGGGCAAGCCAAAGCGGTGAAAAAGGGCACCGTTGTCCTCGTTCAGCGACATGTCGGCGAGAAACTGCGTCACGACGCGCAGGAGCAGCGTGTCACGTGCACCGCACGTCTCCAGCAAGGCGGAGCAGGAGCCGACAATGTCCTCCGTGATCGGCGGCACCGGCGACGTCGTCGAGAGAGCCTCCGCGGCGGACTTGACGAGCGCCAACGACTCGCTCGACGACGAGGCCGCCGTGCCGTCTTGCGCCTCCCACTCCTCGACCTGGCGCGCCAGCGCCGCCGCGCAGCGCTGCATCTTGTCCGCCAACGACGTCATGCGAGCGCACGGGAGTGCGTGTTCGAGACAGCAGCGCCGCGTCCGTGCGGGACGGTGGGGCAGCGTGTGGGTGTGTATGTGACGAGCTGTCTCTTTTCTTTTTCGTCGCGTTGCCGCCGAGGTGTCGGCGGGAGGCTGTGATGGCGGCGGTGGCCAATGAGGTGCGCCGGCAAGCATCGCGGAGGGGAGATGAACCATGGGGAAAGCAGTGGCAGAGATCGACAATGAGCAACCTCGGCACGGTGTCTGTGGCGCGGGAGGTGCAAAAGGGCAGCGGCCGCACCACGCACCTCGCGACCGAGAAAAGAAACGAGGACGTCCCTTCAGCAGGGCAGCAGGACGGCGCGCACGGCACGTGGGCAAGCAGAGGACTCAGCGCCAACACGGCGGGCGTGCTGCGTCGCACTCCGCCATGCTCGCGCCTTGCATCAATTTGAGGCTACTGCGAGCACCCTTCAGCACTCCTGTCCTTGTTTGCTTGTTTGCTGCTCTTCAGCGTCGTGGCTACCTTGGTGGGTTCGGCACGCAGGTGCGTCGTAGTGTACATCGCTACAGCAGAGCGGGGAAAGTCCCTACGCACCTGACAACAACCAAAGAAAGGAGGAGTCGACCTCATCCACAGTGTGCGATGCATCGGTGTGGGAGCCGAGGCGTTCGCAGCACTAGACGCTTTCGGAGATGCGAATGGTGAGGGTGGCGCTGGAGGCATCCTTGCCGCGCTGCAGGACAGCCGGGTCGTTGCAGCTGCAGTGCTGCAAGCTCAGAAGCCGTAGCGTGGCCACGTTGCCGCTGGTCGCCGCATCAAGCAGGGCCGTGCTTCCTGCGTCGCCGATCGGGTTGCCGTCCATGACGAGGGTCGTTAAGGCCGAGGTGGAGGGCAGGGCCCTCGCAATTGCCTCGGCCCCGATGCGGCCGATGCGGTTGTTGGCCACCACCACCTCCTCAATAGCGTTTTCTGACACCACACGCGCCAGCAGCTGCCCGCACTTGTCATCGAGGCCGCAGGAGCTGAAGTTGCACTGCTTGATGGTGTTGTTTTGCAGCAGCCCATCGGACAGCAGCAGCTGGGCACCGGCCGCTCGCAGCGGGTTCCACTCGATGTTTAGCACGCGCAGGTCGCCGTTGCGGGACAGCACCTTGGCCAGCTCCGACGCCCCGACAAAGCCGATGCGGTTGTAGCTGAGGTCGAGCTCGTGCAGCGTGACGTTCTCGGCTAGCGTGTCTGCAAAAGCGGCGATGTCGGTGTCGCTGAGGTGATTGTCGGCAAGCGTCAAGGAGCGCAGCGTGCTGCTGGGGGCTAGGGCCTCGTTGACCACGACGCCGCCCGTGATGGCGGCCAAATTGTCGGCACCCTTGCGCATCGCCTCGGCCCGGCCCAGCTGATTCTTTGAGAGGTTGAGCGCCTGGACGCTGCGTGTGTCGTTGATGGCGCGCACCACCTCCAGCGCCGCAGAAGGCGTCATGTAGTTGCCGACTAGAATGAGCGTCTGCACTGCTGACGACACACGCAACGCCGCCGCCAGCGCCGCGCACCCCGTCACTCCGAGCCCGGCGTAGGACAGGTCAAGGTCCTCCCTCTCGGCGGCAAGGTCTTTGGCGATGGAGCTGGTGGGGCCCCTCGTGCCCGTCGTACTGGCGAGCTCCGCGCACACCGCTAGGTACGCGCTGGCGCCGGAGGCGTCGCTCTCGGGGTCGGCAGGGATTTCGTACTGGTACCGCCGCAGCGCCTGCAACCGCTCCGCCAGCATCTCCTCCGGCGGCCTGCTGCGCGGGGGCTCCTCCTCGAACGCCATCAGAAACGGCTGCGAGGACCCCAGCACCCCATCAGCGTCCTCGTAGTGTGCGTCCATGATGCTCGTCATGCTGCCACGGATGTGCAAATCAAAAACAGGAGGGTACGAAGGTGGGAAAGAGAGTGCTGCGGGGCGGGCGTTGTCGAAGCCGCAAGCACGGCTGTAGCCAGTACTTGCGCCAGGCGCGGGGTAGTGTGCGTGTTTGTGTTTGTTTTTCCGTTGGTGCTGCCGCGCGGGCGTCACGACGTTGGTGAAGGCAGCGTAACGTGAATCTCGGGCGGCTCGAGCAAGACTCGGGACGTGGAGTCGGTGCAACTTCTGCAGCGCAGGAGAAAAAAAAAAAAGAACAGCATGGGAAGGAGGCGAGAGGCGAGGCAAAAACAAAAAGTAAAGGAAGGGCGATGCAGCACAACGCACGCGTTTTGACGTCGGTCTTGTGTAACTTGCGTGCAGTGCGTAAGAGCTCCGTCGCTGTGACACTCGCGCAGACCGATCGACTGTCCTTTTTGTTTTGTTTTTCTTCTTTTTACGCAAGTAAGTGGCTATTCCCGTGCTTCCGGCAGAAACAAACGGCGCCGAGAGGCAAAAGAAAAAACCACCGATGGCGCTCTCTCGGAAGAGGCCGAAGACGTGCATCAGCCAAAGCAGAGATGTGACGCGCGCCTTGCTGTCTCTCGCCGACTGACCCTCGAACAACGTGCTTGGGAACCTTGGCCAGTTGCAGCGTGAAAGCTACGTGACTGAGGGAACAGAAGATGTGACTGACAGCGCGTGGGGCGGCCCAAAACTGAACGCTTCACCAGCTCACGGCCGACTGCGCCTCTAGCGCCGGGTTCCAGCGAGCAAGAACCGCATGAGTGCCTGCAGCAGGCGCGACGCTACAGCAGAAAAGGCAGAACCTCGGACTTTATAAAGTGCTCCGCCGCATCGTGACCGTGCTCGAGCAGCACAGCGGCAATCATCGCCTTGACGCAACCGGCGGCATACGGCTCTGGGAGCGCCTGACCCTCACCGACGCTCCCCCCTTGCGAGGATAGCCACCGCACAAGGCCTTTAGACGAGTTTAAGCGCTGGCGCGAGAAGAGGTCGGCCGCCACGTCTGTGAGAACCATGTGCTCCAGCCGCCAGTGATCTCGCAGAACCCGGCACAGCGCGGTGTCGCTTGTGAGCAACGCAAGCAGTGACGCATACTCCTCGCGCCGGACGCTCTCGAAGGTAGCAAGAATCCACAAGCCCCCGACACGCTGCAAGAGCGCCTCGCCTGTGCTAATGAGCGGCTGCATCGTTCCAGCGACGCCGGCAGCGGTCGTGAAACTGGGATGCACAAACACCTGCAGAAAGCGTGTGTGGTGCTCGTGAGTTACCGCAGGGAACGTCCTGCGCAGCACCCGCGACAGCTCTGCCGCCCACCGCGGCGGGGGGAGAAACGGCAGCGATGGGGCGGGCAGGCGTGGATGACGCAGAAGCTCAGCGTACGTCGCTGCTGGCTGCGGCTGCGCCAGCTCCTCAAGAACCGCAAGCACGTCAGACCCAGCCCTCATTGCACTGCAACGCCGCATCCCTAACGCCCGGTGCCCAAGCGAAGCCGTTCCGAAATGTGGTTTTGGCAGGTCGTGGTAATGCTCTCACGCCTTGAAGGGCATTCGCACAGCCGAGAACCGGCTGGAAAAGGTGCAGGAGAAGAGAAGAACGCAGAGACTGGTCGTGAGCAAGAAGAGCATAGAGAGGCAACACCGAGAGAGGAGGAGAGCCGCCAAACAGTGTAGGAGGCCCGACACTACCGCGAGCTCAAACTAGGTTCAAGGTGAAAAATCAAGCCTGGTATACTGCTTTTTTTTTTTTTTCTCTTCCATCAAGTTTTGTACGTCGATCGATTCGAGTATGCGCGAGCAGTGCTTTTTTCTTTTTCTCACACAATGCAAAACAGAGGGCGAGTGCTTCAGGAAGCAGAAGCAGTAGAAGAAGCTGAAGTGAGAATTCTGTGAAAAGGAGTACTAGTACAAGCCAGTAGCGCAACGCCCGTTCTCGTTTTTGGTGTTTTTTTTTTTCGCTTCTAATGCTGCTCTGGCGGTGAAAGAGAAGTACGACAGAATAAGCAGAACGCGAAGAGGTGCTCCGGACGCCGCCACATTTATTCCTGCCGTAGTGGCTGTACGGAGCAGTAAGCAGAAAGAAAAATAAACGGCTTTGTTGCCCAGGTGCACAAAGACGCCGGCGCGCGTACACGAGTGAGGGGATCTCTGTTGCCTAGCGTTACACGCGAGAGGTGGCAGTGTTGAATCTAGATGTTTGCGCAGATCTTGACAAGAAACCTCCTTGCCTAGCGATGCGGTTCTCTAAGTCTGCCTCTCTGGCGCTGAAGCTATGTCTTCCTGGCGACTGCGGAAAACGGTAGCAGTCGTACGGCTGTCCGACCACAACCGAGTCACGCGAGACAAGCGACGAGCTCGGTGACGCCGGTGTCGCGGGGGTGGATATCTCCCTACTTGCGGTTGCTGGCGCAAGCCGCACCGGTGTGCGAGCCCGCCGCAAGCCGTCAGCGGATGCGTCGACGTGCGCGCGGCCTTTCGATGCATCAATTGCCTGGGAAGACGGCGGTGCTGGCGCCAGTGCGTCGGACTCAGCGAGCGCTAGTGCAGGCGATGGCGTTCGCGATGAGTAATCGAGACCACGGGCAGGGGCGCTAAAAAGAAGCTCCGCATTCTGCCGCAAGGACGCACTTCGCGCACGCAGCAGCGAGCGGGAAAAGCTGCTCTGTGACTCCTCCTCGCGCCTCTGCAGCAGGCGGACCTCCTCCGAAAGAAAGGCGTCCTCGAAGCTCTCCGAGCACCACATCCCCAAAATTCGGCGCTCGCGCGTCTCTTGGCGCTTCAACGCTCGACGAGAGGCTCGCTCAATGTGAAACATTTCAAATGCAGCGACACGCACCGTTTCCACCTCCCGCGCTACACTGAAAAGAGCAAGGATGGAGTCGAACGCATCCGTCTCTTCCTGTGACAAGGCCAAACGCTGCTCAATTTCGGTCGCCTTGACAAGGAGCAGGGCTTGCTGGAGAACGGGATGAAAAGCTGGCGCCGGTGCGCGAAACTCCTTTCCGTCGCTGTCGTTCGTAAGTGCCCGTACTGAAGACGATGGTTTCATGATGGGTGCCGCCTGCGCGAACCCCTTTGGAGAGGGTCGCCGAGCTGGATGCCCACTTAGCAAATCCTGTGGAGAAACACGCCGCCGTGGCTCCACTCCCACGTAGCGCAACCGCGACGGAGACACGTCAAGAGGCTGGGAACGCGGTGAGGCGGCGGAGGAGGTAGCAGTGGCTGTTTCGCGACGCTGACTGGAGTAAGCTGGTGCAATCTCCTGCTGTCGGGACATTTTTGACGTTTGAGGATAGGAGCTCAAAACGCGAATGGCTGGTGCTTTGCTCGCGTGAGGTGAAGCGTGCTGTTCCCGCGGGACAGTGTTGTACGAGTTTTGCGTTTGGAGTGGTATCTGCGCACCGCCCCTCTTTCTGGGCACGCCATCCGGTGAAATTGCTCGCATCCTGTTGCTTGAAATCTGAGAAATCGGATCTCTGGCCCGTCACTTGCAATCAAAACAAAATGCGTGCACCGCTTCTTCTTGCAGCCGTGGAAAGCCACAAAAAGAAGAAAAAGGTGGACAGAGAGTGGAGTGAAAGTGGGAAATCAGAGAAAACAGAGAAGATTTGCTGCGGTTTTCGGCAGACTATGCGTTGCAGAGCGCGAACGCGTGATGCCATTTTCCTCTTGTTGCATTCTGCGTGGGGTGCCCCTTTCAGCTTGCCTCCGCTGCAGTCGCCGCGTATCTCCCTCCACACCTCTGTCAGCGTGACACTCCAACCGGTGAGGCTCCAATTCAAACGACACGTAGCGGAGAAATGCTCTGTAAGCGTGCAGAGGAAAGAAGACTGCTCTTTTTCTCTTTTTTTTCTCGAGCATGCAGAACTCCACAGACTTCTGCGCTGCTTCCAGCCCCCATTCAAGGTGTTGCCCTTCCTCCCACTGAGAAGGGGCGCAGTAGCTTTTCAATGGCGCACGATTGGAAGTACGCAGGAAAAAAAAAAAAACGCAACTCCGTTCTACGTAGAACGGAGACACTAAGCGCAAGCGCACAGCAAAAGCTAAGAAAAAAACAAAGAAGCAGACACTCTGCGCAAAAAGGTGACCAAGACAACTAAACGACCTGCACCCAGGAGAAACAATGCACGCGAGACAAGAAACTGGTGCTCCGCAACGAGAAGAGAAACAAAAGGTGTGGTTAGCGGTGCCAAAAGCAATGGCTCCAGCGACCTCTTTCGTGACTGCAAATAGGGCGCACTCAGACGCCGTCTCAGCGCACGTAGCAGAGAATGTAGGCCAGCGTGTTGTCCGCTACGTCGGCCTTGGTCACGCGCTCATCGCTAAAGTTGCACCACACCCCATCGGGCCCCACGACGTCAGACGTGTAGTGGCCCCCATGCATGTTGCCCTGATGATTGACGATTCCTGCAAGGTGGTATTTGGTTTTGGAGAACGGAGAGCACATGAACGGGGAAAGCTCGAGTGTCTTGCTGAAGAACACAGGCGAGTTCACCTTTGACGCCGTCGAGAATTCGCCGTAGCTACGGAAGCGCTTGAGTGTGATGAACAGCAGTGGCGGGGCCGAATAGAAGAGCATCTGCTTACGTGCGTTCACCTTCTGGCGGCAGTTGGGGCACATGTAAAGCGAACTGTTGTCGAGAATTTCTTCGCGGCAGTACGCAGCGAAGCAGTCGTCCAACGAGACCTTTGCTGCCGACGACGGGATTGGGATTTCGATGCTGAGCGAGACGTTGAAGGAGCGTGACTGGTGATTGCACGACGGGCAGACAATGGAACTGCGCTCCTGAAACGCGCAGTGCTCCACCACAATAGAGGAGTTCTGTTGAAAATACTGTGCCCAGTACCGCCGCGCCAGGTCGTCATCTGTGCCTTTGGAGTTGTCAATCTCAGGAAACGCAATTCGGTTGCGCTCGTTCATGTTCAGTGCCCCGTGCACGCCATCAAGCACAACGCGCAGAAATTCATTGGCGTCCTGCTGTCGGGAGTTTTGAAAGCCCTCGTAGTACTCACCAAGTGCCGTCTTGAAAGAGGACGCGCTCACGGAAAAGTTGCAATCTGCGCGGTTGAGCTCGCGGATGAGAAAACTGAAAGAGTTGATCAGGCGCGTCAGCTTCCCCTCCTTCGAGACGAGGTGCGGGACGTAATCATCGGTGAGAAAGTACCGGCCCAGCGGCGTCGAGTTCAACATCTGCAGCACGCCGTTCATGTAACAGGTGTTGCCCAAATTCACAATGCCCCTCCTCCGCTCCGTCACGGCAGCCGAGGGTGGATTGAGCACGCACGGTGCGTAGCTGTCCCGCCGCGCTGCCGGAGCCGGCTGCGGGCCGCGCTCAGCAGGCGGGGAATACGCCGGCAGAGGAGATGGCGCCGGTACCGGTGCCGGTGCCGGTAGGGGTGACACAGTGGCGTACGACGGCGGCGGCACCGGCGGCGGGGCTACCGGCAAGCTCGGCGCGGGGGCGACCTGCCTGTCAATTAGCGCGGTGCCCCGAAGCCGCTGGAGCAGTTCACCGACGTTGCTGCGCTCAGACGTCAAAAGCTGCTGTTGTCGCGTGAGGTGCAAGTCTGACGCCGTTGAAGCTCCGCCGTCTAAATTCCTGCCCGGCAGGTCAGCTTCGAGTTGCTGGGCAACAATACGGCGTCGCTCCGGCTCTCGACGGTCAATCTCTTCCATCATGTCCTTGTATTCCATCGGTAGCTCCTTCTCCTTGAGCTTCGCCTCAAGGTCGAGAGCGACACTGAAGATCTTTCGCGTTGCTGGGTCATTCTGCGCGAAGTCGATCGGGTTCTCTTCCTTGTCAAAGAAAAGGAGGCACTTGTTCACGAAGTAGTACGCGTTGGCGTAGTGCCCCTTGCTCTCCTCCCGCTTAGCCTCTGTAATGAGTGCATTGACGGTAACACATTGCCTATGCGCGTCGGCGACTTTAATCTCGTACCTGCGCGCGTGGTGGTAAATCATCCTTACGAACTCATCGTAGGGAATTTTGGAGTCGAGATTGAACATTTTTGTGTTTCGGTTGTCGTCGCGCAGTGGTGCGACTAATGTGGCAGTTGCTGTACATGAACAAAAGGGTGGAAATGCGAAAGTGCCAGAGTGTGAAAGAGCAGTGCGTTTTTTTGTTGTTGCTGTTGTCTTTGCTACTCTGCACAGCTGAAAGGACAGCTGTGTGTGACGTGGGATGCGGTTTGCTGTCACGCGGCCGCGAAATCTCTGCACGCGGGACGTCGGTTCTTGAAGGCTCGTGCGGCTGCGTCTCTTACCGTTTTTTTTTCTGCTTTTTACAGGATCTTCTAAGCGTCGAGCCCCTCTTGCTGAAAATGGAGCCTCCAACAAATTCCTGAGCGTAACTCAGGAGAGCAAACTTGACTCAGAACGCCTGAGCTCTGCCATATGCGCAGCTGAAACGTGTGCCGAGAAGACGACCAATCCGGCCAACCTTTTTGGTCAGTGAAAAGGTGCGTCTTCGCCACCCCCCCCCCTCTTCCTGCCTGACCCTTGCCTCACAGATTACCACGGCAAACATCAAAGCCAGTCGTCTCCTCGCTTTCAAGTCGGGCCAGTCATCAGTAGTACCGCCTCTTCACCCCACTTGCACCCCCCCCCCTTTGAGCTCCCTTCGCCACTGGCAGTGTAAAACTTTACCACGTACGCGTCGTGCGGCTGGGTGCCTCCATCTTTTTCTCAACAGCGAGTGTTGCGCTAGCGCCGTTCATGGCAAAAAATAGCGGAGTAGGGAACCCAACACCGCCGCTCGAAGCAACGCTATTCTCTGAAGGTCTCGTCACGGCCCCTGCTGCCGCTAACTCACAAAACGCTATGATTACCACAAGAACACGACCTAGCGCCATCGATGCTAGCTTCTCAAGCAAGGCAACCAATCTCCTCTCGTGCCACAAACACACTTTCCTGACCCTTGCTCTTCCCGTCACGTACCTTACCGCACAGAGCTCTACACCACTCACAGTAAATGCAGCTGTCAGCGCCTCTTCTTTGCCTAGCGGCTGCGGCATGTCTCGTTGTCACCTATCGCTCCATAACTGCGTCAGGCACTAGCGTGCCGTGGTGGGGCGCCTTTGCCGCCGTTCTGACGTACCTCGCCCGCTTGCCGCGGGCTCTTCGCTTCAAGAATACCGCGCGCGAAGGGCCGCAACAACGCAGTCGCGTGCTTTCTATTGGCGCAGTCGCGCTTTTTTTCCTTTGCGGTTGCTACGCTCTTGCGACACTTGGCGCGGTGCGCTTTACGTTGGCATGCGCGTGCGCGGCAGGCGTCTACCCAATTTCACGCAGCCGGCGTAGCGCGCGCATTTACAAAGTTATCTGCACAGTAGCTGCCTGCGTTCTGCTCGTCGTCACGTCAGATCCCGGGCAAACGACGCCCCCGTCCGCGCTCTTCGGCGCAGCTGGCGTGCTGTGTGCTATCGTCGCCGTGCATATCTCCACCACGGATGTCCTGAGAGACGCCGAGCACCCGGCATTCCTGTTTGCCGCCGTGATACTCGCCCTCATTGGCTTTATTGCCACCCTGCTCCAGTCGAAAGTGGCAGCCGAAAACGAGGTGGTGCTTCTCGTCACTTTCTGCATCGCAGCGTTGATTCTTGCCTGCTGCGCCGGCGCGGGCATCTCGCTACAGGCTCGTCCTGCTCCTCTCATAGCAAGCCTTCTCGCCATCGCTGCCACGGGAGGGGTTTGCGGCGTTTCCGTATTTCCGCCAGCCTGGGGAAAGGAGCCGCTTGCCTGGATTACTTGCACGGGTCTTATTGTTGTTGCGCATAGAGGGCTCGCCTTCACAGACGCCACGCTGTCTTCGGCGGCCGGCTCCGCCTTTGACCCAGCACAGATGTTCAAGAAGACCAGGCAGCACCGCGAAGACGGCGGCGTCGTGGCGAGTCTGCTGTCCAACTCACGGGAGCGAAAGCTTTTCATTTTTCTGCTCCTCACGGTGGCAATTATGTTTTTGGAGTTCATTTACGGTGTAGCAGTCAACTCGCTCGGCTTAATTTCCGACTCGTTTCACATGATGCTAGACGGGACGTCGATTGCGATTGGCCTGTACGCCGCGCACGCCTCGTCGTGGCGGCCAGATGAAAAAACACACCCGTTTGGCTATGCCCGGTTTGAAGTGTTTGGCGGTTTTGTCAACGGCATTCTTCTTCTCTTCATTGCGCTTTACGTCACTGTCGAGTCTATCCAGCGCATCCTGGACCCGCCCGAAATCGAGGGCCCGTACCTGCTACTTGTTTCCGTCATTGGGCTGGCGGTGAACATCGTTGGCGTGGTCTTTTTTCACGACTCTCACGGACACAGCCACTCGCACTCCCATGGTGAGGGTGGCGGTGGCCATGTCGATCACAACATGCGAGGGGTCTATTTGCACATTCTTGCCGACTTGCTTGGCAGCGTCAGCGTCATCATCTCAAGCATTCTCATTTACCTTTTTGGGCTATGGGTTGCTGACCCGATTTGCAGTGCCATGAGTGCGGTGCTCATTTTACTCTCGGCGTTGCCACTTTTGGAGGAAACGGGGAAGGTGCTCCTTCTTTCGGCACCCGAGCACGGAAAGAACTACTCAGATGAGCTGCGCGGGGCTATCCTTGAAACTGCACTTCTGCAAGATGTCGAGACGCCGCGAATTTGGACGCATGCAACCCCGCCGCGTGAGCTTACCATCTGCGCGGTGGCAGGGAAAATGCGCGGCAACGTGGACTACAACGGCGCCAGGACGCGCATCATTGATGTTGTCACAGCGCACATGCTGCGGCACCTGGACGCGCACAGTGTAAGCGTTGTTGTGCACCTTGAGTAAACCTCAGCGCTTTTACTCCACACTGCCCTTGAACGGTACTCCGGTGTCAATTGAATTGCAAGCTACCGTATCGTGCTGAGGCTCTGTCTTCTCTTCTGTTTTTTTTCTCCTGGTTTCCTTGTGATCGTCGAAACTCACTCAGTTTGTTGCTCTTTTTCAGGGATGCCTGCACTATCAACCTGCGCGGCCACCTGGCTGGTCCTCCTCACAACAGTGCAGTTTCTGGGCTTCGAGCGTGCGCGTCGCCGCGGGCGACCGTTCTATGCTCTCTTCAATACCGCCCGTGCGAGTGAGCATTGCAGGAATGCCAAAAAGGCGAGAGGCCAAAAGAGCGAGAGAGAGGATTAACACTCGCGGCACATGTCAGGGAGAAACACGGGGTGTGCTCTTTGAGGAAACGCACCTAGCGCTCTGATGCGCACAATGAAGAGCGATGATGAGCGCACAAACGCTCATTTTTTCTTTCTCTATTCAGAAGAGTGCTCGCCGCTTGTCTGCTCACACACTAAGGGTCAGCTTTTACAGAGATATATATGTATCGATATATCTTCCTTCTGTACGGTCGAACACACGCAAAAAGGAAGTACAAACTAAGAGCAAAAAAACAAATGATTTGACGAAAAAAAAAAATGTCACTTAAACAGCCTGCGTTGTAGCTTTTTTTTCTCCTCCATCTGGTCGGGCACACAGGAGGGGAACAAAAGAAAAGATGAGAGGCTTGCAGAGACAGAGCACGTGCTTGCCTTCCAACCAGCTTTTGCGGTGTTTACAAGACTGATACGGGCTCACTAAAGATATAGGGAACACAACCGCACTTTTGATGCCTTGCTTCTGCAATTACCAATGCGACACTAACCCTTCTGACGCACTATTTCTCGCACACCAACGCGGCGGCGGTGATCAAACCAACAAAAAAAAACTCTCGCAATATCCGCCGATCCGTCCAAACACATAGTTCAACCTTTTTTTTTTTGAATTGAATCAAGAAAGCGCCGCGCCTTTCTTCACATAACCGTTCACCTCCCGCATTACTCTACGGAATTGGCCTTTCCGCTCGAAAAGAAGTACGGCGGCACCACTCTTTCTTTAACGAAAGAAAACCTCTGTTTGCACGAACGCCGCGAAAAGATGTTTTTTGCAAACCAGGCCTCGCAGGTCCTGCGCCAGGGCGCGTCGGAAGAGAAGGGTGAGCGGGCGCGCCTGATGAATATCATGGGCGCCGTCTCGGTTGCCGATATTGTGAAGACGACGCTGGGGCCGAAGGGCATGGACAAGATTTTGCAAGGCATGGACCGCACCCAGTCCGTGCGTGTCACCAACGACGGCGCTACGATCCTCAAGTCGCTGTTTATGGACAACCCGGCAGCGAAGATTCTGATCGACATGAGCAAGACACAGGACGACGAGGTCGGTGACGGCACGACGAGCGTGACTGTCTTCGCGGGTGAGCTGCTTCGCAACGCCGAGAAGCTGCTGGATCAGTCTATTCATCCGCAGACCATCATTGAGGGCTACCGCATGGCCACCACGATTGCACAGAAGGCGCTGGCCGACTCCGCAGAGGACCACGGTGCGGACGAAAAGCTCTTCTACGAGGACCTCATTCGAATTGCCAAGACGACGCTCAGCTCGAAGATCATCACGGTGGAGTCGGACCACTTTGCGAAGCTGTGCGTGGATGCCGTGCTCCGCCTGAAGGGTAGCGGCAACCTTGAGATGATCAACATCATGAAGAAGCTGGGCGGCACGCTGCGCGACAGCTACCTGGAGCCGGGCTTCCTCCTTGACAAGAAGATCGGCATCGGCCAGCCGCGCCGCCTCGAGAACGCTAAGATTCTTGTCGCCAACACTCCGATGGACACGGACAAGATCAAGATCTTTGGCGCAAAGGTGAACGTCGACAGCATCTCTCAACTGGCCGAGGTCGAGGCGTCCGAGAAGGCAAAGATGAAGTCGAAGTGCATGAAGATCATCAACCACAACATCAACTGCTTCATCAACCGCCAGCTCATCTACAACTACCCAGAGGAGATCTTCGCGCAGCACGGTGTCATGGCCATCGAGCACGCCGATTTCGACGGCATCGAGCGTCTCGCCAAGGCCCTCGACGCCGATGTCGTCTCCACGTTCGAGGATACCGCCAACGTGAAGTACGGCTTTGCCGAGCTCATCGACGAGATCATGATCGGCGAGGGCACGGTGATTCGCTTCTCGGGCCTTTCCAAGGGCGAGGCGTGCACCATTGTGCTCCGCGGCGCGTCGCGCCACATCCTCGACGAGGCGGAGCGCTCGATCCACGACGCCGTTTGCGTCATCTCCGAGACGGTGAAGGAGACGCGCACGGTGCTCGGCGCTGGCTGCTCGGAGTTCCTCATGGCGAACGCGGTGGAGGAGAGCGCGAAGGCGATGGCTGGCAAGAAACAGCTCGCTATGATGGCGTTTGCGACGGCGCTGCGCACCCTGCCGGCCATCATCGCCGACAACGCCGGCCTCGACAGCAATGACCTTGTCACGCGCCTGCAAGCGGAGCACTACCAGGGCCACAAGTCCTTCGGCATCGACGTCATTCGCGGCGACATCGCTGACGTGAAAGCACTCGGCATCACTGAGTCCTTCAAGGTCAAGAGCTCCGTCGTGGCATACGCCTCGGAGGCGGCCGAGATGATTTTGCGCGTGGACGACGTCCTGCGCGCCGTGCCGCGCCAGCGCACTCAGTAATAGACAGAGCCACGGCGTGTTTGCCGTTGGCTGCCTTTTTTTTTCCAGGTGCTTCGAGAGACCACAGTAGCGCACGCAAAGTGGGCTGCTCCCCCTTTCCCCTCTCGCTTGTTTGTACCAGCTCTCGCTGTCTCTGTGTGTGTGTGTGTGTGCGGCTGCGAGCTCCCGTCAATAGAGCGTCGGGCTGTTGCGGAAAGGTCAACAGCGGGAAAGGCGTTTCTTTACTTGTTTCTACATGTTTCATACACGTTACAGACAACGATTCCGTCGATCACCGCGGCGGGCGTCGACGAGCGCGTGTCAGCATCTCTGCAATGCCAAGCTGGCCTGCAGACGCGCAGAGGCGAGTCGGAGACCGTTGCGTGGCCAGAGCTCCTCCCTCTTCTTATGGTGCGGTAATTTGTGTGGTGCTGGGCAGTGTGTAGGCTAAGAGATTAACGAAACCAGCCACCAGACGCATCCCCTTCTTCGATCCGTGTGCGGCGGCGTTTCCCATGAGAACCAGAGAGGAGGCGAGATGAGGCGAAAGATGAAGCACGGAGAGCAACTGACTCGGTGAGGCGCGGTGTGGGGCCCCTTCCCCCCGAAGCCACCAATGGGCTGATGGCGGGGGACGGTGTTGGGGGCAAGCGACCGCTCTCCTCCTTCGCCTGTCTTGAGATGCCGCCAGCGACGCACTCGCTCTCCGGCATCGTGGATAGAGAACCTCGCCTCCTTCTCGAACTCTTCCACCAAATGGGTAGAGGGAGGGCGTGAACGGCTCCGCTCTCTCGCGAGGGAAATACTCACCTTGTGTGAGAAGGGAGACGGCGCCTTTCAGGGCTGCTATGCCGTCGAATAGTCGCCGAGAGCGGTGCACTCCCCACCTCAAACATCTTCTGCGCCCCACTTTACGTCCTCACCGATCCTCGTTCACTGCGTCGCGGTGCGTTCACCTGACAACACTGAAACATTTGTTGCCGTGCTCATCAAACTCGCGAAGGTAGCACTGCACATCCACACAGGAGACACGTGCGGCCTTTTTCTCCGTTCTGCTTCCACGCGCTTTCCCAGCTCGACAACGAAATTGAGTCGCTGAGCTCCCGAACTGTCCGCCTTTTTTGTGGTTTTTGTTTCCGGACAGTGACGCCTCGCTCGTGCACCCGTTGGCCATACACCGCGGCATCGGCGATGAGCAAGTACGTGGCCCCAACGAGCAAGGTCGCTCCGGCGGCCCCGGCGGCCGACAACGGCGTTGCCGACATCACCAAGGTCAAGATCTGCTCTGGGCACACCCGCCCTGTGTGTCATATCAATTACAGCGATATTATCGATGGCACCTTCTGGTTCGTCACGTCGTGCCACGACGCCAAGCCGATGCTCCGTAACGGTCAGACTGGGGACTGGGTGGGCACGTTCGAGGGCCACAAGGGCGCAGTGTTCTGCTCCGCCTTCAACACCGGCGCCACCCGCCTCGTGACAGGCAGTGGCGATTACTCAGCCATGGTATGGGACGCGCTCACGGGCAAGAAGCTGCACGTCTGGAGCCATCCGAAGTACATCAAGTCGTGCGACTGGATGGACCAGCGCATCGCAACGGGCTGCTTTGACGGCAACATCCGCATCTACGACGCAAACCGCTACGACGCCGAGCCGCTGTCCTTTGGCAGCCCCGACGCCACCAACGTCAAGTCGACGTACTTCCTGGACTCGAACACCATGGTGACGGCGTGCGAGAACGTCATCATGAAGTGGGATCTGCGCGACACCTCTGGCCCGTACCTGCGGCGTGAGATCACCGGACTCAACTTTGTCGAGTACACGCACCGCCACGCCATCGTTGCCGCACATGAGAAGAGCATCAGCTTCATCGACACGGTGTCGCTCGAAGTAAAGAGCAGCTTCACCACCGCCGAGGACGTCGAGTGCGCCTCTCTCTCGCCTGACGGGCAGCGCGTGGCAGCCGGGTCGAAGCTCAAGGCGAAAGAGTTCACGCTCGACGGCGCAGAGGTGGAGTCAAACCGTGGCCACCACGGTCCGGTCTTCCACATTCGCTGGGCCCCGGACGGCAACTCGTACGCCTCCGGCGCCGAGGACGGCATGGTGCGGGTGTGGCCCTCGCACGAGATCATCGAAAAGTACGACACCGACGCGTAGCCGCAGATGCGTCTTTCGAGCCAACGCGACGCGCACTGCTGACAGCAGCGCCACGCACACACACACACACACACGCACGGGTTGCCGCGAGGGTATCCACGTGAGCTGTGGTGGCCCGTTGGAGGGGGAGGGGGCGGGGTAGGGGTCGTATCGACACTTTGACAAAGCAAGAGTGCGCGTGCTTGAGTGCTCCGTCTACGCGTTGTCTCGAAGTCGATTCTCGCCTCTGGCGGGTCCTGCTGCTCTCCGCCGCTGCAGTCTTCCCCCTTCCGCGCCGTGTCTGCGATGCGTGTATGTGTGTGCATGCTTGTTTGGCAAACTCGCTCCGAAAAAAAACAACAGCGAGATTAAGCCGATGCAGCCGGCCGGCTTGTTGGACGGAGAATAAAAGTGGCGAAAAAGGCAACGCGAACCACAACAAAAGAACAGGGTTGTGAAGACAGCCCAATCGTGAGAGGGGCTCGCCTCCCGCGCTGCATGGCGAGCGGGCTGTGCAGAAGGGAATGACCTCCTTGAACGGCGTCGTTGCCCGCACACATTTGCCGTGTCCAAGGGACGGACTGTTGCAACCTGTCCTCCTTACCCTCCGCTGCGCTAGCGCGCGTCCAAACGGTGAGGCAATTGCGGATTTGACGCACCTGCGAGCGACGCCGCGACCAAGGCGTCGGCGCCAAACCTCCACTATTTGAGGGGAGTGGTGGCAGAATCGTGACCGTGAACCGCACCTCTGCCAACTTCCTGGCCCTCTGAGATGCTCCTCACCAGCGGCCCTTAGCTCTCGCAAACTAATCCTCTCAACAAACCGAAACCAACGCATGCGCTTCTGCACACGACCAATACGTACACCAACCCGCACACATACACACGCTTCCCCCCCCTCTCCGACACGTACACGTCTCTGCCTGGGTTGCTCCAACCTCGCACTCCCCACCCACAAACAACAACACATCACCCTAGTAACGTCTCTGCTCTCTCCCCTACCGCAAAGCACTCTAGCTATCCCGCATCCCGTTTCCCTCTCGACCCGCTCGCGTCACTTTCTGCCCCCTTCCCGTGTCCTTTACAGACCAGGCGCCTACAACGGAGCATTATTGCACCTGCTACAGAAAAACAACAAAAAAACGAGTAACAGGCTTCGCCAACAGCGCATCTTGCAAGACCCCTCTCCGTTCTTCAACCTCATCGCACGTTTTTGTGCTCCACCATGGAGGCGTACAAGAAGCTCGAGGAGGTCTTCGAGAAGGCCTACCGCTTCCAGCACTTTGCCGCTCTTGCAGACTGGGATGCAAATGTGATGATGCCGTCGTGTGGCGCTGAGGCCCGTGGCGAGGCGATGGCGGTGCTGATGAGCCACATCCACCAGATGTACTCGTCGCCGGAGGTGCAGGCGATGACCCGCGATGCGGCGAGCGCGGTTGGCGAGATGACGGAGGTGGAGAGCGCGAACTTCCGTGAGATGCAGCGGATCGTCTTGGAGGAGACGATGTTCCCGGATGAGTTTGTGCAGCGCAAGGCGCGCGTGGTGAACATGTCGCAGCGCGTGTGGGCGAAGGCGAAGGCGAAGAACGACTTCCAGATGTTTCTGCCGTACTTCAAGCAGGTGGTGGAGATCGGCCGCGAGGAGGCTCGCATCCGTGCCGCCAACACGGGCATGACACCGTACGGTGCGATGCTGGACTTTGCTGAACCGGGCCTGACGGTGGAGAAGCTCGAGGAGATCTTCAACGACATCAAGTCGTGGCTGCCGTCGCTGATCCGCGAGGTGCAGGAGAACCGCAAGGACATCGACGCGTCTATTGTGCCGCTGCAGACGCCGATCCCGATTGCTGCGCAGGAGGCGGCGGGCCGGTTCTTTGCGCAGGTGTGGGGCTACGACCCTGAGGGCCGCCTGGACATCGCGCCGCACCCGTTCTCCGGGATGGTGAAGGAGGACAGCCGGATCACGACGCACTACTCGGAGGAGAACTACGAGAAGTCTGTGTTTGCGACGATCCACGAGACGGGGCACTCGCGGTACGAGACGGGGTGCGGCCCGCGCGAGAAGCTTGGGCAGCCGGTGTGCATGGCGCGCTCTGCAGGAATCCACGAGAGCCAGTCGCGGTTTGGTGAGGTGATCATTGGGCGGTCGGGTGCGTTTGCGGAGTTCATGACGCCGCACCTGCAGAAGTACCTGGGCGACCAGCCGGCATTCACGGTGGAGAACGTGCGGAAGATGAACCAGATGGTGCGCCCGGGCTTCATCCGCGTTGCGGCGGACGAGGTGTGCTATCCAATGCACGTGATCATGCGGTTCGAGATCGAGCGCGCGCTGATGGACGGAGAGATGGAGCCGGAGCAGGTGCCGCAGGCGTGGGCGGACAAGGTGAAGGAGTACTTCGGCATCGACACGTGCGGCCGCGACGACATCGGGTGCATGCAGGATGTGCACTGGTCGAGCTGTGGCTTCGGCGGGTTCCCTGGGTACGCGATTGGCTCGATCTTTGCGGCGCAGCTGATGGCGACGATCCGGAAGGAGATCGGCGACGACACGGTGGACAAGTGCATCCGCAACGGTGACATGGCGCCGATCCTGGAGAAGCAGCGCGAGAAGGTGTGGAGCGTGGGGTGCATGTACCCGACAATGATGGACGTCGTGGTGAAGGCGACCGGCGAGCCGCTGACGACGAAGTACTTGCGCGCGCATCTGGAGCGCCGCTACCTGCGCAACGAGGACTGAGGGTGCCGCTGCTGCCGTCCGTGCCCGCGCTCGCGCGTGGCCGTGCTTACTTTCGCTTTTGCTACTATGATCATCTCTTCCCGTCTCGTCTTTAACGCGTGCGTGTTTGTGCTGTGCCGCTGGTTGGCGGCGTGGTAAGGCTGTGCTGCGCGCGCGTCGTGTTGTACCGCCTTTGGTGCGCGTGCGCGGCCCGGCCGCTGCGTCGACTGTGTTTCATGCGTGCGTGCGTGTTTTTGTGATTTCTGGTCCGCCCTCGGCCTCTGGCCCAAGGTGCTTAGCGCTTCCACTCTGTTCTCCCCTCCCCGTGTGTTTCTCTGTTATCACGCTGTCTTTTCTCTCTCCCCCTCGCTCTGTCTCTCTTTCCCACCTACGCGTCCCAAGCGCTATCGACTTGACTTCCCCTGTCCTTTGTATTCCTTACGCGCGCGCAGCCACCCTCCCTTCCGTGTTGTAGACGGCCCCTGGCCCTGTTTTGTGGATGTGGAGGCCTGCGCGCGCGGCTGACTTCACTGCGCTGGGTGCAAGCGCATTTTTTTTCTCAGCCGCCCCCTCCTCTGTTTCCGTCCCCCGTGCGTGCGCTGCGGCGCGTGCTTCTGCGGCTGTATTTTTTTTTTTTTTGTGTTTCGCACCCCTTGCCTTCCCGTGCTGTGTGTGTGTGTGTGCTGCAGGTCCCGACTGCGGGCTCGGGCTGCCGCCGATGACAAATGTGAGCCAGCAAGACGAAAACGAGCAGCGGCTGGGTGTGCGGCGCCCTGGTGCTGAGTTTTCAACGGAGCGTTGCATTTCTACGGCGCTTCGGCCGCGGCCCAGGTCCCCCTCCGCCGTCGAAGGCTGAGAATGCGTCAGGGCGAGGGGGACAGGCGCTTGCGGCGGCGCTCT